>JABAJX010019806.1:0-159505 GCA_018221735.1 Termitomyces sp. K1Aa
ATCATGTTTGAGTAAGGTACTGTAGCCAAATATTACTATAAATGGACAAATATTCCCACCCTCCAAAAAATATCTAAGGACTTGGTCGCTGGACTAACTAACCCTCCCTATATGACAAATTTAACACGTGACCACCCCTTGGCCCGAAACGCGGTTTGTTGAAATGTGGGACAGGCGGGACTGGTGGGAAAATTCCAAAACTCAAGACTTTCTGGAAGGATTGGACATAAACTCAATGTTCAGCCATACCGTATATATTATATATGTTGGATTTCTCGAAATAAGGTTGCCAAACAATCTAGACTGTTCAACCTACACTCAACCTATTTAGATTGAAATTGAGCTCATGATAGGTGGAATATAAATCTAAACTTGAAATGCAACCCAGGCGGCACCCATAGTGATATATATACTTAAGCTTTGTAGCAAACCACTTTCACAAATTGCTTCACCCAATCAATCGGAATGCCTGGATACGTGATTCATCAGATTGCAAATTGATTAAAAGTTTCTTCGCGTACATATATATGTACTTTATATATCGGCATTTCCAACGACTGTACATGTGATCTAGTAAGAAATATGTAGTTGTATGTATGCTCTCATGACTACAATTTCAAAACTTTCCTCTCTTCCATGCCTCATTTTGCCTTCAACATTGGTCCGTCAGAGGACTAACCAAGCAACATGCCATCAATCACTATGGCAGTTTCTCGGGTTGGAAACCAACCAGCAAATTCAACCTGAGTGATGGTTGAAGATCGGTCTATTGCTGGTTGAAAGGTGTTGACTGCTGGTTGAGCATTGCCTAGTGGTTAAGGTTGTATATATAGGTTGACGGCCAACCTAAAAAATCAAATTTCATTCAAGGTATCTGAGCTCAACAATAGGTTGAGACTCACCAAATTTGTGATATATGATCAACCAAATGGAAGGTCTATTTTCACAGGATATCCCAACCAGTCCTCAAGCAATTTTCAACTAGAGATCATTTCAGAATTTCTCACGTTTTAAAAACCATAAATTACTTATATCAGAATGTTTTTTTCGAAGCGATGCGATCAAGGTGTTTTTTCTTAAGATTACAGAATGTTGTACAGACTGTTAATATAAATTTCATCCACTCGGAATCGAACTCATCTCTCAAATGGCTCATGACTTAGAAGGCTCATAACAACCGCTCAGCTGATTAATAAATTGTGCCTAACTAGTACTGCAGTCCGACCGAGTTCAGGTTCCAGCAAAACATACATTCTATTCGCCATTTCCCTAAGTATCCATTTACTTATTGAACGGAAATCACTTCAATAGTCTCATGCATAAAGTTATCCGCACAAGTTCCGCTCCCATCGACATGCCAGGCCGCTTCCGATTTCGGATCCACGGGTGTACTCGTGTGTGGGGAGGTGTGGGGCTAGGGGTGGGGTTTATGATTACCGGATATATAAGCAATATATTACTGAAACGAAAAACGTGTAACCCTCAATTCATCTCCTCACCCTAACCACTATGTCTACCGCCTTCACACCGACTCCCGCCAGTATTCCCCCTCCAAACGTTATCATAAGGCTTCGCCAACCTATTGGCCTTCCTGTTCATATACATCCATTGGTATTCCTTGATTCACTCGATGTTTAACATCCAACTAATCCGAAATTGACCCATCCGATTTCAGAATCCTTTAGATTTTTTGCTACGAGCGGCGCAGATATATCCAGACAAGGTTGCTCTTTCCCACCCAGATGTTGAACACCCTGTGTCATATACATATGCTGTTTGGTATGTCCAGCATTCTCTGTGAAATCCAACGACATCAATGATAGCGCGAAAGGACTCAACGGGTACAGAACCTAGCTTATGCACTGATAGCGGCGGGAATCAAGTCAGGTGATCGTGTGGCCGTAATTGCACCCAACTCGTGGGTTTCTTCACAACCGGTCATAAATCTATGTATATTGAATTAATACTGTTCTAGGCCTCTTATCGCAGGTGAACGTTGACGTTCAGTACAGCGTGACACGCGCTCACTCTTCATCAGATGCTCATTATGGAGTCATGGCTGCAAAAGCAGTCATCGTGCCGATCAATACACGCCTCAAGCCGCACGAAGTGGCGTACATCCTCCAGCACAGCGGCGCTTGTTTCATTCTAGTCGACTACGAGTACACTCATCTTATCCGAGGCACTCAGATACCATTCATTGTCTCTAATGATACTGGGAGATCTGGTGATCCCTATGAGACGTTTTTAAGTGGCGGACGAAAATTCAGTGCTGAAAGAGGATGGCTAGGCTTGGACACTGTTGCTGACGAGAATGCTCCTAGTACGCTTTGTTACACGTGTGTTATTTGACTTTGTCCACGGTTCGCTTTATTCTCATCATTTGACTACAGTTCTGGAACGACGGGGCGCGTACGTACTCCCTTCTACGTTTTAATTCCTACTCTCACATCAGTACAGCCAAAGGGTGTTATCACAACACTAAGAGGTAGCGCATGTCTACAGAAAATGTGACATTCTATATGTACTGACTCTATCCAGGTTCCTACCTCGCAGCAATAGCCAACGCATTTGAGGGGCAGTAAGCAATGCCTTTTCCATAAGAAACAACCTGAATCATTCACACATTTGCTAGAATGAATCGTCATTCTGTATATCTCTGGTACTTCGTTCAATGGAAACGCTATTATCAAAACTTCACGTTCACCCACAAATTTCAGGATTTTGCCTATGTTCCATGCCTCAGGTTGGACATATCCATGGGCTAATGTCTTCGCATACGCGACCCAAGCAAGTGCTCTGACTATCGACCGATCTCCTAAGCTCAAATACGGTCTAGATCACTCTTCGCACAGTAAACTACTCTCTCATTTGGAAACATCTGCTTCACTCTGGTGTGACACACTATTGTGGCGCACCCACTGTTCAGGTATGTCTAACCTCCACATTATGACGACACATTCTCAATTCAGTTCGTGGAGATTGGAATTGTCAATGATCCCTCGGCCAGGAAACCACCGCAACCTGTAACAGCCATCATAGGTTTGTCACTATCTTATCCCTACCATGTCTTGGCTAAGGAGACAATATCCACAGCTGGAGCAGCTCCAACCCCTCATCTCATTGCTGGGCTGGAGTTGATAGGGATAACTCCAGTCCATGTTTATGGGTTAACGTGAGTTCTGACACGTACGTAAACGCTTTTAAACTTGACAAAGTGTTCATTTTTAGAGAGGTCATTTCTCAGTTGTTCGCCTTGACCCGTTGATCTTACTCAACTGTGCATTAGACATATGGTCCTTTTATGAGGAACTACGAGCAAGACTCGTGGTCAAAGCTTTCCTTGGAGCAACGTTCAAAGTACATGGCCAGGCAAGGACACGCCTTTGCTACGGCTCAAGACGCTCGTGTGGTCTATCAAGCAGGCGAACACGCCAAAGAGGACGAAGTCATTGACGTGCCTCGAGATGGGAAAACTCTCGGCGAGATTGTCACCCGAGGTAACATTACAATGAAAGAAGTATATAAGACTTTATTCATCTATCGGTATGGTGTCCCTGATGGGCGTATCTCTTATAGTATTTCAATGACCCCGAGGCAACGGCGAAAGCCTTTCGCGGAGGAGTGTTCAGGTCTGGAGATCTGGCTGTTTGGTATCCAAACGGCAGTGTTGCCATAATGGATAGAAGCAAGGACATCATCATTTCTGGTGGCGAGAATGCCTCATCCCTGGCAATTGAGCAGGGTGCGCCCTAGAAAAACAAACTCCCAACTAAAGCATCACTCACTCACTCGCTGATATACACAGAACTTGCGAGCCACCCTCATATTCTTGAGGTGACTGTTGTGGCGAGGAGTCATCCCAAATGGGGAGAACGACCCATGGCTTTTGTCGTTCTTCACCCTCAACATGCTGCCAAATGGGCAGGTCGACATGAACAGTTTGCTGACGATTTGAAAAAGCATGCCAAGACAAAGCTACCTGGCTTTGCTTGCCCTGAGTGGGTGGAGGTTGTCCCTGATCTTCCCGTGGGTGCTCAAGATATTCTATGTATACACGTTGGATCTAATGCATGCATTCGATTAGAAAACCTCCACGGGAAAAATTCTCAAAACGGATTTGCGTAAAATTGTCGCCAAACTGTAAGAGAGGGGTTAATTTATCGTGGAAGTGGATCCAAGTATCTCTGGGGTAGAATAATGTCGCAATAGTTCCGGTTTCCCTGCTGCGTCGTTTTCAATCAAGAAGGAATTCCTAGCTGCAGTATTTAAGGTTCCAGCACTATATCCGGACATCATGTGGCGTCGCAGCAGTGTTCGAATCAGCTCACGTCTAACCTGCATAATACAACCATAATGATCTGGATAAATGTATGGACAACGATAATATATATAAAACGTGTTCACAGAGCCCTTGTTTGCAAATATAAAGTTCACGTTAGTGTGTCCGAAAATGCATGGAATGAAATATCATGCAATCATGCTAGGACACAATCTGAGTACCCGGAACGACCCAGCATTTCGCTCGCAGAAATAGATTTCGTCGTCCTTGCGCCCGAGGAACAGTACTTCCTCGTGAGAATCAAGCTCCGCATCATTCAAAGTAAACTCAGTCCTGACAGTCGATGACGACTTTCTACCAGTAGAAAGTTGACCGGAGCTCCCCTTGCCCTTGGACAGCACAGTAGCCGTCGTGGGAGACGACGGGACCGGCATACCAATCTTCCAGACGTACGGCGCCCGCCGGTTGATATTGGACACGGGAGGAGTAAACTGTGGAAGCACAGTTCGTGATTCATCTGCGGGGCGTAGCAACGCATCGCTGAGGTCCACCGCCTCGAGCCCACCTTGTCGCATAGCGACCAGTACAGACCGATCGTCCACATCGAGCGCCTCCAAGCGCTTGATGTCACCCATTCTACCCATCAAGGTCGATTTGGAATCATCGTCCTGCTCGTCAGAGCTCCATACGAATCGACCCTTTAACACCGACCGGCCACGCGCATCTACAATCGCCGTGCTGTGCCCACCACGGGAGGAGTAGAACAATGCGGGGGGGCCGAAATGTCGGGGTTGGGATAAGAGTGAGATGGGCTTGAGGAGTGGACGTACTGTACTATCAGGCTCGATGGGGGCAGATGTCGTAGGTGGAGGAGGGGGACAGAACGGTTCAAGCGGATCGACACTCTGTAATCTGAGATCCTTGAGAAGAATAAAATCATGATCTTGTTCTCGACGGACTGGGAGATCCAGAGGTAATAACCCTTGTCTGTACCAACTTTGCATTAAAGAAGCTTTCCATGGACCTGCACGCGGTGTCATTAAATGTGCCGAGCCGAAAAGGTTCTATCAACTCACCACGAATGACGTGTCTAGTGTCAATGTAATACCAGCGAGACGGAGCCGTCGGCACAGGGACAGGAAGACCAGGGGGTTTAAATTGTATTTGGGCGAGATCTGTCAAACCTCCTTCTCTAGGTTCGTGCTCTGCTCGGTACTCTAAAAAGGAGGGATACGTCGGAGGGATAATATATTCATCCGCAATAGAGGCCAGGGGGAAATTAGGAGCAAAGCTCAACTGCTGGAACGTCGTATAAGGTCCCATCTGAGCAGTGGCAACAGCAACAAGCTCTTCAGAGTGAGCAAGTGTCGATGTCAGCGCGGTATCAGAAGCGGGTGTCGCGGTGTCTTGGTGAGCATCCGGATGTTCACTCGGGATAAGCGTGTCGACGCCATCGCCCGTAGCCACTACTGCCGAGCCCACCGCCACCGCCACACCGATGCGCACGTTGACATTGGTATCCTCTTCACCTATAGCTGCCTCTGAAACATTGCTGGCGCTTTCCCCCGCACGAACCTCTCGAGCGCGCCTTCTCGCTGCACGACGCTCGGCACGTCCTATCCTGACCTCTCGTACACGCACGGTGGCAGGTTCGAGTCCAAAGACGTTCTGCGAGAACACGAGAAACACTTCAACTAGGTCGTCGCCTTGGAGTTGCAGCTCGAGTGACCGCGGCGAGTCGGGTAGGATGAATGTACGAGAAAGCCCAAGCGCGGTTCGGTAAGTTCCCGCAAATAGCTCGACCTTTTCGCCGTTTTCACCGCATAGAATAGCGAGGAAGCTGAGAAGAATCAGCAGGGGCTTTTTCGAAATGCAAAAAAACTAACCTCTTTTTAGCAGTCTCTACGGCTTTAATCATCAAAGCATTCTTTGTTCCGGGCAATTTTACATATTCTAGCTTGGGAGGAGGTGCTTGGGGTGGGATGGGAGGAGCGACTGGCTTCCTGCCTGTTTCCGCGTCACGGAGGTCAGGTGCAGAGCGGTCTTGAGACTTTCTTTGATTGAAAGCGCTGCTGAGGATGCGAGGGATGAATCGGGGGCGAGACGATAGGACTTGGCTCGACTCGTTAGGATCCAAAGATGGACGATCGTTGGATGACTGGGAATGGGAGGAACGGGAACGCGAGAAAGGTCCCGGTCGAGCGGAGGCGGGTGTGTTGGTAGGGATGGAGCTCTCAGCAACGTCGAAAGGACCTCCCAGAAGCGTAGACCAACGGCGCCGACGGGTTTGTGACGGTCGAGCGGTGAGTGTTTGTTGGGGTTCGGGTGTAGTGGATGATAACAAAATAGGCTGTTGGGGCTGACGAGTGCCTGCGGGAGGTAAATTGGGTAACCGAGACTCCATGAGCATTTGTGCGAGGCTGACGCCATCATCTTCGGCATCGTCGTCGTCTTCGAAAGGGGTATAGGGTTCCTGGATATCTGTGGTATGTATCGTGCGATGGGTGGGGGGAGAACTGGATAGCGCTTGACGGAGGGTCAGTAAGGTAGCTGCAGGGGAGGGTTCTGGAGGATCAACAGGGGCTGCGTGTGTGAGAGACAAGTCGAGATTTGAGGGTCTATTGCGTCGGGGTGTAGGGTTGGCTGACAAGGTAGCACTGGTTCGCTCGTCGAGTGCTTGACTACCGCTGGCTTCGGCAGCAACGATATCGATCGCCTCGTCGTCACTGGGTTCAGCCCAGTCAGACTTGAGGTCAGGTTTGATATCAACGCGAGGAGGAGGGGCCAAGACAGATCCGCTGCGTGATCTAGTGCTGAGAGAGACTGCGGACGGTTGGCGGTGCAATCGAGGTGGATGTGTGGGATCAGAAGGACTGGTATAGGGCGGAGGGTATTCGTTGGGGGCGGGTATGAGTGGAAGAGGGGGAGGTACTCGGGACTTTCTTGGTGAGCGAGGAACAGGGGACCGAGGTATGAGGGGAGGGGGTATTGGGCTCTTGAGCTTTCTGGGTTTTAGATCATTGTCGATTCTGACGGTCTCTTTGCGAGAGCGATCTCGTTCGCGACGGACTTCCAAGTCCATGCGCCATTCGATGGCCTTTTTTATCTCGTCCAAGGCATAGACACGGACGCCGTCGCGTCGGCCAGCAATGGCCACCAGGACACCCCGCTGTTCCATGACGACGACCGTCTTGAAGTTGACGCGGCGGACGAGGGCGTATGGCTGGGGTGCGGGGGGAGAGATAAGGGGCAGGACATCGAGGCCCTGTGGATGACAGAGGAGGAGGTAGTTTGGAGACAGGAAAGCCCCGCTGGTGGGCGGAGTAGAGAGCGAGAGATGGGAAGTGACGACAGACAGGGAAAGACCGAGTTCCTGGAGAGTGGGCGCGGGGAGCGAGGGTGGAGGGGTCACGGGACGAGGCGAGGATGAGCGGGACTGCGGAGAGTCTTCGCGGGGAGGAGGCAGAGTTGGCTGGTTGTCGCGGCGGTGGATGAGATTTGTAAAGAAGCCGGATAGTCGATTAGTCGCGCGGGTCTGCAGAAAGTGAGCAAGTCGGCTGCATAAAATGGAAAATGCGCACCTCGGAGTCGACGACAGAGCTCATTGCCAGAGACAATCCTCTGCAGAAAAGATCAAACACGCATTTCCCACGCCATCTTAACCCGATCCACCCGACAATGCTGTCTACCCGCCGTCTCGCCCGCAGCGCCCTCAACTCTCTCTCCCGCGACGACCTCGCCCACTTTGCGTCCATCCTCCCGCCCTCCTCCATCCTCACTACCGACCTCGAGCCCTACAACAATGACTGGATGGGAAAATACCGCGGTCAATCCACGGCCGTCCTCAAACCAAAAACAACAGAACAGGTCAGCCAGATCGTCAAGTGGTGCAACACCAGACGCATAGGCATCGTCCCCCAAGGCGGAAACACCGGCCTCGTCGGAGGTAGCGTCCCTATCCGTGACGAGCTTGTCCTCTCTCTTTCCAACATGAGCAAGGTTCGCTCCTTCGATCCCGTCTCTGGTCAGCACCATCAATCCCATCCTTTCTCCTCCTCATCTCTTTCTCAGGCGTCTTGGTCGCCGATGCCGGCTGCATCCTCCAGTCCCTCACCGACCATGTCTCGACCCACAATCACATCATGCCAATAGACCTCGGCGCAAAAGGGAGGTCTGTCTGTCCTCTCTATCCCTCATCACCTCACTCAATCCCATCCCAGCTGCCACATTGGCGGAAACGTCGCCACCAATGCCGGTGGCCTTCGTCTTCTTCGCTATGGTTCTCTCCACGGCACCGTTCTTGGTCTCGAAGTCGTTCTTCCTGACGGTACTATCCTCGATCAACTATCTACTTTGCGCAAAGACAACACAGGCTATGACTTGAAACAGCTCTTTATCGGCGCAGAAGGCACCCTCGGCGTCATCACTGCCGTCTCCATATTGACTCCCCCGGCACCTCAGGCTTCCAACAACGTCATCCTCGCCCTCCCCTCCTTCAAAAACGTCCTTCCACTCTACCAAATCGTCAAGAGACAACTATCCGAAATTCTCTCTGCGTTTGAATATATTGACCGAACAGCATACGACCTGGCAGTAAAACACGGCCAAGGCAGGGCTCTCAGTGACGAACAAGTCGAAGGCGCCGAGTGTTTTGTCCTTGTCGAGACTAGCGGTGGCCGTCGCGAACACGATGCCGAGGTCACCTAGATTTTTTTTTCATCTCACTTTTTACTCAACCTCTGCTCAGAAACTCTCCGATCTCTTGGAGAATCTCATGACTGCGGATCAACCCCTCATTACCAACGGCGTCATGTCCCAATCACCAGCTCAGTTCTCCTCCCTCTGGGCCCTCCGTGAAGGTGTCACCGAAGCCGTTTCCAAGGAGGGAAAACCTTATAAATATGACATCTCCGTTCCTCTCACCAGCTTCCAAGACGTCGTTGACAATACTCGGGAACACCTCAGATCCAAAGGTCTTTTCGGCGATCATGCCGTAAAACACGTCCTTGGCTATGGCCACGTCGGTGATGGCAAGTGGCTCCATCGCGTCCAACATCCTTCACTCACACCATTCCAGGAAACTTGCATCTCAACATTGTCGCAGCAGCGTATACGCCTGAAATCCAAGCCGCACTAGAGCCCTATATCTACGAGGTTGTTGGTGAGTATTTCCTCATTTTTCAATCTTCATCTTTTCGATACCCCTTCTTCAGCATCACATCGGGGATCTGTTTCTGCTGAACATGGGATCGGCGCCATGAAAACCCATGCTCTCCGCTATTCCAAGAGCGACGTCAGCATTGCTTTGATGAAAAAGATCAAGGATGTGTTTGATCCAAATGGCATCATGAACCCTGGCAAGGTCCTAGAGTACTAATCATGTAAAAATTTGAATATACACACGTGATGTCACAAACCATAACCCATGGTAACCGTGACCCTAAATTGTGCCTTTACCCTCAACCTTAAACTCGGGGCTCGTTGACCATGGTACCTATTCTCCCAACTTGTCTGCCCAACTCACAGCTCACATCACCGCATAAGCCAATATTTCAGGACATCAACGGCATGGCCGTCAAGTTTTTTGTCCAAAAAGACCTCCCTGACAACGTCCAGGCCGAGCTGTGCGAGACCATCACTGTGCGGCGTCGTCTTCTTCTTCCGCAGCCCACTGATTGATACTCACCATCGCACCTCAGGCCCTCGGTGGACGAGTAGAAGGCAAAGTCCCTCGCCAGGGGTACATCCTCGTCCAGACCGGTACAGCAGAAGAGGAACGCCTCCGTCTATGCTGGACAAGCCCCGACCGACCAGAGAGACATTTCGTGCCCTACACCTACGTCGAAGCGTGCAAGATTGCAGGGATGCTGCTGAAGCAGATCTTCGTCGAGAACGGGGCACCCATCGGTATGCATATCCATAATAGCATCGCGAATGTCAATGCGCGTGGGGCGCTGAGCCAGCGTATCATGGTGCGTATCCCCGTTTCCCCCCTTGTTGTTGATGATGTCGTATTTATGTGTATCGAGTACAGCATTGTGGTGGAGACCCACATGCCTCGATGCAGTCTGCTCGTGTCATCCTTGCGGATCCGCACACTGAGGTTTTCGGCCATCTCGTCAAGGAATACCAAGGCATCCCCGGCAAGTTTATCGAGTCGTATTTATGGGTCAAAAAGTGCATTGAAAAGTCGGCGCTTGCGTATACCCCGCTTGTCTACAAGAACCCTGGCGGTCGACGGCCTGGCGAAGAGTGAGTTGGATACTATCATTCAGTTTTATCAATATTTAACCGTGTTGGTAGGAGGACGCAGTTCACGGAACAGGACGAGGAACACCTGTGTAATTGGATTGCATCCAAGATTCCATACAAGGAAACAGGCGGGCGGACGGGGAACAGACTGTATCAACAACTATGTGAACAAGTTGAGTGTTCTTCACGTCCTCACAAACCCAGCCCTAACCCCCCCACCCAGAGCGGTGATCCTGAATTCGCATGGGTGACGCGCCATACCTGGCAATCATGGCGAGAACGATACAAAAAGAACGCCGCCCGTCTCGACACTATAATCGCCGGCATCGTCGAGCGGAAGAAACCTGCCCAAGGCGAAAAAGGGCAATACGGGTACGTCCGCCAGCCCGAGGCAAAACCCAAACGCACGCGTAAAAAGCGCGTTAAAGTATCCGACGCACAAGCCGCGATGGACGAGCTGCATGAGGCTGTTGGGCTCCATATGCCCGTGATGATGGGGTTGCAGCAGGATCTGCAGGGGTTGCAGCAGGAGGTTTTTGCTCAGATTCCTCCTCATCCTGGCACACCCGTTGACCGTCCTTCCGTCCGGAGGAGCCCTGCCGAGGAAGAAATGGATGAGGAGGGGAGTGAGTGGATGGTGAGGATAGGCGATGCCGAGCCGCCACAGTGGGCCAAACGCAAGTCGAGCGAGGAGCCGGAGAATGAGAATGGTCATAAAAGGGCAAGAACAAGGTGATGATGGTTTTTTCACAAGTTTACTGTCAATATTTCTGACGATTTCTTCTAGTGAACCTGATCCATCCGCACAACCTGAATTGACGCCTCAGGCTCTCATGGCTATTGCTAATATACATGTTATTGATCAAAGTATCCGTGATATTGCCAAGGAGTTTAGGTTCACTGTCGAGGAGGTACAGGAGTACTATGACAAGTGCGGTGAAATGGGTCGCACTCGAATGCGCTTTCAAAAGATGCGAGAACAGCTTGCAAGATTTGCAGACGATGAATAGTAGAGGAGCTCTTGGGTCAGGTATATATGTATATTTTGCATGTAGCTAAACGTTATTACATGACTTCGAAATCCATGAGTAACTTGTAATCTGCAGCTCTCGCTGGCGCAGATGGGCTATCAAAAGGTTTGCGACGCCTGAAGCAGCGTGTCAGATTTACAAAACAGTTGTGATATATCGGGCACATACCTCTCGCCAGCAGCTGCAGAAGGAAAGGAGCCAAAGAGATCAGGGTGCTTGGGTAGCGGAGACTCGCTAAGGGAGGACAAAAAAGTGAGAACGCATCCAACTACAGTAGAAAAACTTACGTAAAATAGGGATGTTGAAGAGCTTCCTGAGCTGTAATTCGACGTTCAGGGTCATAAGTCAATAGTGACATGAGCAAATCAATCCCTGCTGTAGTCATATACTGAAACTTTTGCCGGAACTGATGGGGTTGAGGTGATGGTAAAGTCAGAGTTTTAGCCATAGGGAGCGAAAAGTATCCAGGCCAAGAGTCCTGTGTCGGAGGCCCGAGGAGTTTGAAGATCATTGAAATGAGCTCAATCTCCCCCTTTGCTTGAAAGAGCGGCTCCTTCAGGAGGAGCTCGGCGAAGATACAGCCAACAGACCACATGTCAATCGCTGTCGAGTATGTTGTGGCGCCAAGTAAGATTTCGGGAGCGCTGGGCGATAGTGCTAGGGACCCGTTTTTGTGGCGCGTGTGGCATAAAGCACGTACCGATACCAAAGTGTCACTACAAGCTGCGTCATTCCGCCGACACCGACTGGGTCACCATACCGTCGAGCGAGTCCAAAGTCTGCTACTTTGATCGTCCCCCTATTGTTCATAAGCAAGTTGCTGGTCTTCAGATCGCGGTGGAGGATCCAATTCGAGTGACAATGGCCCACAGCCGATAACAGTTGGAGCATCAGAGTTTTGGTTTCGGATTGCAGAAATGGCGAAGGCATTAGAGTGAGCAGAGTTTTGAGGTCGTGTTCAATAAAGTCCATCACAACAAAAACTCTGTTTTGATCATAATTTATTACAGTAGTATGTAAACGTGTCGAAAACACTCACTGAGTTAGGGTATCACCAACAACGACCTCTCTTATACCCACGACATTCTCATGTCGACACGTCATGAGAGAGAATATCTCTCTCAGGGCAGTGATAGGGAATCCGTTCTTTTCCTCGTCAAGCTTAAGCTTTTTCAAAGCTACAATGTCCCCGGTTTGCTTGTCCCGTGCGCGAAAAACAACACCATATGAACCTTCTTCTATTTGATTCAATTTTTCATAGCAGAAGACTGATCGGGCCGTAAGGATGGGTGGGTGTCGGGTTCTTGGAGGAACATAGACACTGTGGTTGGGACGTGCAGGGATCACAGGAACGATCGCCGCCGCGGTGGCTGTAGGTATGTCGGCGGGCTTGGTAGATGGTTTCTGTTTTGCCCGACGCTTAAGTGGAGGTATCCGAACGTTCGGAAGGCCTTCGTCGACATCGTCGCCTTCCCATTTGGACCTTTTGCGCGATGGCGTCACGTCAGTCGACATTGGAGAAGTTCCAGTTTGTATCAGTCACGCAGGGTCACGCCAAGTTACCATAGCATCACATTCCACTAAAATCGTAAGTTACTTACTACTTAGTGTATCTATTCGATGAGATTACTATCTGTCACGTCGTTCGTCCAATACTTTTATCAAGTGATGCTGTGCTTGTCCTACGTCCCACCCTTCGGCCTGATGTTTTCCTGTCAAAAATGGCTCTACACACACTTTGCCAATCGAGACAAAGAGATCCTCCAAAATCCACGTCAATCTCGGACCAGTTAACTCGATCGCTGGCTCCGCATTGATCTCCAACAGCTTCAACTGGAATTGGGGCTTGCTTGACACAGCAGAATGAGCGACAAGAAAGTCAATTCCGTAAAGCTCAAAGGCATTGGGCAAGGGCTATCCAAATAAGTGAAAAGCGTTGAAAATCATCAATAGGCCTCACCTGAAAATGGACAGGATTCTCCAGTGCAGCTTTAAAAGTTTCCCCGAGGATCTCCACCATCTGTCGGATTATCTCGGTCATATCTTCACGGGTGAATTTGGAGGAAACTCCTTCATTGGGCGATAAAATTTGGCATCCGATTAGTTCATTGAACAAGCGTACCCCCTCCTCGCCTTTGTGGGTTTGTAAGGAGGTATTTGTCAAGTGTGGGGTTAAGTCGAGTGTGGTAGTATTCAGGGGCTCTACATATGGAACTGAAGAAAAGAGAGACAGTATTCGGTCGTAGAGGAATACTTGGAGGGCCCCTGAAGCCACGCAATACGCTCGAAGATGGAACTTTGGGTGAAATTAGAAACACATCCAAGAAATTCCTAGATCGCATTCAACCGACCTTGTAACCTTTGGGTTCAGAAGATTTTGGACACCCATTAATAGAAATTTCAGACGGATCTAGAAGGAGTGGGTTTGGAAGATACTCCTGCATTTAAAACGCAGTAAAGTGCCATGCTTGTTGTTACAAAATCACTCCTACCTGAATCACAAAATGGCGGAGTTGCGAGGTGGCAACAGCCGTTTCACTGGTACTGTTCTCATCCTCATCATCTGAAAGTTCGAACTCTTCGAATATTCTTTCCAAAGATTCTTTGCTATTGAAGAGCCTGATTCCCATACCACGATCTGACATCCCGCTGGGGTCATAACTTGTTACTAGGACAGTCAAAATGAACAGAATACTAACGGTTTAAGAATCCACCACGATTGAGATGAATCCAAGAATTCACCCAATTCCCAAAGATCGTCGGCCCACATTTCATCCAGTTCATCAGCGAAAGATATCTCGATTTCATAAGTTTTTGGAATGGCTGCTTTCAGGAGTGACGACGGATGTTTTGTTGTATATGAGTTGAGACACCGAGACAAAAAATGCTTTCTTATGAGAGCTTTCCGGAAAATATAACTAGACGATAAAACTTTTTCGCGATTTCCATGAGTGAGTTCATGATCAATGTGATCATAAGATGCCCATTGGATTAGATGCGAGTCTTCCAGAGACCGTGGGGCGGACGAAACGATATCAATATCCACGTCCATAGTGCAGAGAGCATTTCGAACGAGACGGTCGGTTAAAGGAGCAGACGGCCAGAGAACGAGGCATAGAGACGACATAGAGATAACAACACTCTTAAATTTCAAGTTAGTCCTGCAAAAACGCGTGTCACGTGGCGTACCTGAAAATCAAGTGTCAGCACTTTGTGGCAACTTGTGCACTCGCATTTCTTATCATTTTGTCCTACCGTGATGGGGTCGAACTATCTCTTTTCTTTAGAACCCACTTTCACGCAAGGCCTAGTTCTGGGTCAACTTTCAGTCATTATCCTGCTCGGTCTCATTCTGAAGTACATCTTTCTCGAATCCACCCACAATCCTTTCGAAGAGCCCTCTTATCAAACCCGCGCGAATAACGACTTTACACTACGAGCACAGAAGTCTGACACGCAGGGAGTGGGAACCAACTCGAAGCGTGATGACCACGAGTCGGCCGAATGGTTCAATACACTATTGCGGCAGGCAAGTTGAGCCTCATTCTTTACTTGGCGCCGCTCACACACAAACGCAGATTGTCGATGTTTACCGCTCGAAACTCAGAGACGACTTCGTCGGCCCCGAGGGTGATGAGATTGCGCGTAAACGGATAGAAGACTACCTAAACAAAATACGGCCTGTGGGCTTCCTCGTGTGTATACAGCTTTTGCGGTTTGAATCTTACACTCAGTTGAATGTACCACGCAGGATCACATAAGAATACACTCTATAGATCTTGGTATTTCCGCGCCAAGATTGCATGATGCGCATTCTACTCTGGAAGCGTCGCCCAAAGCTCTCACTGTCCGTCTTTCAATACCTATTATGCACTCACTCTTATCCCTTCTGACAGAATATCCTTTTTGAAACTACATATACTGACACTCTATCTATCTCCTTGTCGACCTCGTATCTCTTTAACTACCCAATGACATCTTTCGCGCGTCTCCCAGTTTCGCTGACGATTTCCTTGTCCCAATTCAAGTCTTTAGTGAGTACAAATACTTCCCTGGGACTATTCAACTATTAATGTGACTTTCAGATTACGATATCTCCACCTCCAGCAGATTCTCCTGCTCCGGTGTTGACGTTCAGCATCTCACCCAATTTCACCCTTGACCTTACGACTACATCGTTAATGGGGAGCCGTGCTAAACTAGCTAACGTTCCAAAGCTGCATGAACTTATCCAGCACCAAGTACGCCGCATTCTCGCTACACGCGGAACTTGGAAGGTCGTTCTTCCCGGCTTAGTCCCTTTATCAGCGGTCCAAGAGCAGATAAAACAAAACACAGAAGAAAAGTTTTCATAACATTCGATGTATGTTCAGCAGGTCTCAGAACGCCGCAAAGTTACTGACGACGTTGTACCAGATACCCTGATCTTGTACATGACATTGTGTTAATTGCCTTACACAGTCGTAAGATGGAAGAACGAATGCCGAGGACCCAACCCCAAACAGACCACTAGTCATACTCCAACAAGATCTAACCATTCTTCAATTGCCACAAGTGCATGAGTACCTTCTAGGTCTGGGACTGACACCATGTCGACCCCTGGATCGCGACCAAGCCGATGTTGGGCCCGAAGTAGTACCATTTCTCTTTCCGTCCCCATCATTGCAATTGGAAACTTCGCTTCAAAATCGAATTCCGAAAGTTTTGATGGGAGCAGGGAATTTAAGACAGATGCGTTAGATAAAGGAGGCGACATCAGAAAGAGCCCCGAGGCTGGATGTGAAGAGATGTATGTTTGGGCAATTATACAGGACATAGATCTAGCAAAGATGATGGGTGGGAATGGCATGGTAGACAGTCGGATTTCGTCGCGCAAATCTTGAAGGAATGATCTCAGATAAAGCATGGAATCAGAGTAAGTATGAAGCTCACCGACTTCAAAGGCTGCCATCAACTTTTCAGACTTAGACCGTCTGATTAGACCGTGGGGAAGACGAAGATCTATTTGCAAGCAGGTATATCCCTTTTCCGCCAGCATAGAAGAGAGATATTGCATGCTAAAAAAAGGTAAATAGTGCGGCTATCGCACATAAAATGTAGGGACCACTGATACCCTTTGCCAGAAGACGTGTCCCATTCGTTGGCAGAGAGAAACACAAGTGGTGTTGGGGCCAATCTAGGCGCAGAAGCTGGTGGAGAGTGTATGATAGTGGAATACGCGCGTCCAGCGAGGCCACGTCCCAACGTTAAGCCTCTGAGTCTGACCAAGTCGAACATGGATGCTGAAGCCAAAGCAATCAGGTCACTCAAGCACGTGTTCATGTCACAGAGGTTACTCTTCCTCCCCTTAGCTATTGACAATGACCACTACCGCCTCGAGCATTGTTTTTGACGATATCTTCACCATCAATGCTATCGACAAAGAGGGGAAAAAGTTTGATCGAGGTGCGCGATTCTGCTTGACGTCTCTCAGCTGACTTGATTACAATTACAGTATCACGTCTTTATGCACATTCTAAAAACTATGAGATGGACCTCACATTAGACTATAACGTTGAACTGTTCCCTCTTCAAAACGAAGAGAGTTTTGCTCTTGCTCTTGCCACATCTCTCGCGCGAGGTGGTGCGCCTACTAGCGCAAGTGCTACTGACGGCGCTGAGGATACAGCGGATGAAAAGGAGCGAGATGTATGGAGGCCAGATGGCAAAGGCCGTAGAGGACTTGAAGATGACTATGACTATGTCATGTACGGAAAGGTTAGCATTGAAATCCTTGGACGTCGTCGCACCGGCTGACCACTATACATCAAGGTGTACAAATTTGATGGAGGAACAACAGAGATCGTGTATGCTTTCAATCATTGCTCGAAACGTCACATCTTAAAATGTTCATAGGACTGCATACGCGTCGTTCGGTGGACTGCTCATGTCACTCACAGGATCCTTCCGTCATCTGACGAGCATCGTTTTGGGTGACCCGATATACCTTCTCGTGCGAAAATAGTTGACATCGAGTCAGGAGTCTTGGAGATAGAAAATATAGTAACAAAGGTGCAGATTCACCAGACTTATGGCATCACTATAAATCAACGTACTTGTAGATTGCGGTGCGTATCCGTTGAACCGTCCCGATTCATTTAATGACTTTAAGCATGCGACGCTGCCCTCATTCTTGCTTCCGTTCTCTTTCTTATTAAGTCTTACTTTCCAATGCACAGAGGGCATGAGAAGGAAAAAGCATTCCATATACATTCATTAGGGTAAGTAATGTCGACCACTTTCTGACAGCTCTGTCTACAATTCCTCGATTTGGAAGATGACAAGAAAATAATATTTCTTATTGCCTTTGGTTAGCTGTTCAGATTCTGGATTAGTCGATTCTCAAACAGGCTATCCCTCCAGTGGTGCTATGTCGGAGGTAATTGCCTAAGATTTCGATGATTGAAATAGAATGCTATGTGTTTCAAGGGCACTCGCCTGGTCACTCATGCCAGACAATGTCGTATAGCTTTACCGTTTAAAAGTCCCTTCTTCTATATATCAAAGACTTTACATGCAGCGAAGGATGGCACATCACTGTTACTCATTGACTCGGAGCCAATTGGCTTGGTAGGTTTGAATGAGCAAAAATCGTTTGGTCTACAAAAATTAGAAACCCCGCTACTGGCTTGGCGAGTCTGAGCGATGAGTATGATGAACCCTCCTTCATCACAATGAAAGTCAATGGCAGCGTGCGTGGTTGATACGTCGTGTAAGATGAGTCGTTTCCTGCCCCGCGCGACACTTCAGGAATATGTGGAATGAATTTGGTTCATTGGGGTTCAGAGTTGGGTATAAATTATAATAGGGAGGATGAGAAGATGACACTTCCCGAACCCACGGGTAGAGCTATCCTGTCCATAGATAAATCGAGCATGAAAGGCAAAGGTATCGTCAAAATTAGTATGTACGTAAGGAAGTCTGCACATTAGCCAGCTCTGAGCCCTCGCAATTTGCCAATGACGTCGGCGACATCAGCGGCCTTCATTTCCCCATCTGACAGCCCCCAAAAACGTCGACCAACGACCTTGACATCCACTTCGACCGTCGAATCGCTAATACTGTTATCAATGCCGGAAGACGTTAGTTGTAATGTTGATGGTAAAAGCTTCTGTGGAATCAATTGTGATATATCTTGGTAGTTGACTCCGAAAAAATGGGTCAGTTTGGCTGCCCGACGACGGCGCTCGCTGAACGATGACGATGGGCAAAAAGACGAAGACGTCTCTCCAATATCTAAAACCACATCCGACGGGGAATTTGACAGATCCAATGAGGTAGATGAACCTTGTTTCGTTTCGGCTAGAAGGGCGTACGAGTCGGAATTAGAACGACGTCGTGTCGATCCAATTGATGACGGCACATCTGCTGAGAGAATACTGGACCGAGAATCACGACGATCAATCGAATCCCGGTAGATATGAACATCTAGGTCTGTAGGAGCCTCACTACCGAAGACCTATAGGTAATAGGGGTGAATGACCGGATAGCGCCACAGAAAGGTAGCATACCAACCTGCGCAATTTTTCGGGCACGCTTAAGAGCGACAAGTTTCTCCTGATCAGATAATTGAGATTCTGCACGAATGTCGTGAAAGTATCGATCGCGAGTGTCGTTGATGGATAACGATCTATCGGTCGTTGTCCATAAGGATGGAGGACGCCTGAGACGTCGTAGGCTAGCTTGCATCATAGTAGACCCGAGATCGATACTCTTACGTAGCTGTTGAGATTTTTCGCGTGGAGAACGGGTTAATGAGCTGTGAGGTGTGCTTGAAGTGGGAGACGAAAAGCTATGGTGGCTGACATCTATAAAAGGAGCAGCTTGTTGGGAAGACAAAGCTTCATCAACACCATGCAACCGCTTTTGCGTGGTATCGCCACAGACAGATCGTAACAAATCTCCGTTAAAAGACTTAGAACGTGTTGGGAGTTTGGAGCATGGGATGACTTGATCGGTCACTTCATTCGGCGCCCCATAGTCGTTGCTGAGGGATCGATTTGACCTTGGATGCTTTGACTGCGAGTCTCGTCCGACTGAAGCTTCCGGAATAGAACGAATAGGAACTGAATTGGTTGAAGACGAATTAAAAGGTAGGAGGGGCGAATCAAGGGAATGGCTTGTAGTTGACGAGGACGTGTTGTGACCGGTATCGGAAGCAGATTTTGTGCTGCATGAAACGAAAGAAGGCAAGCTCTGGACATCTTCCAAGTCGGTACACATGCTCTTGAAATCGATCGAGCGCGGGCGGAATGGGCGAAGTAATTGCAGCAGTGAGGACAAGTGGTCTCTGCCCGGCCGTCGTCTACTTTTAAAAGTGTTCCGTGTGTACTATGGAGAAGGAGACCGTTCTGGATGTTGACTAGGACTAGACGTTATGCCTGCGCCATACTTAATCAGTTTCTGAAGTCTCGCTGAACATCGCGACGTCGTACTAATTCAAGCTTGTGCCATCTTGAGTCACGGTTATCTACGGCCAAGTCATTTATACAAATCAATATTAAAACTGTGTGTCCCTACACATCAACACTCCTCATATCAGACGATGAGACAAACGATCATGGAACCTACTGATACAGATATGATCTTCAAGTGTACAACTACAAGGGTATTAGTATCAAGTCTGAACTATTCTACTACAATAGTAGTAACGCCACCTGGATCATCGCTCCATGTTCCAACTTGGATTACTTAAAATGATAGATTATGCATGCATGTATGAATGAATGGGGAATCCAAGCCTCAGCTTCATGACTTTGAGTTGATAGCTTGTTGGTGATGTCGTATAAACCGTGTTTTCAGTTGAATGTCTGACGGAAGTCTCACCAATGACACGCGCTGAGCACAACGTGTGTGGTTCCAATCCTCCGCCTCTTCCTCTGGAACCTGAGGGGCAGTTGATAATTTTTCATGTGACAGTAAATCCCCACTGGGACGCAGTGACCCGGCCTGAGAAGAGGAAGACAGAGGCAAAGCCGAACTGTGACTTGATGGCTCGACGTTACTATCATATGTGGTATGCGAATGGACTGAGGACGATGCGCTAAGCGTGGGAGAATCAAAAAGATGGCTAGTGCCAAGCAATTTCGTTGATGCCTCCGATGACGATGGCCAGTCAGGCCCAAAATCCATAGCTGAATAGAATGATTCACAAATAGAGGACTCGGATTTGCGACTCGGGGAAGAATCGAACGCATGCGAGAAAAAAGAGTCTTCCGGAGTATCAATGGGCTCGGAAGCAGGTTGAGAAAGAGTCATGCGAGGGACTACTTCGTGTCGGCTTTGAAGGGTTTCATTAGCAGCTTGTAGAGCGATAGTCTTCGCTCGATTCCAAGAGTGCCATTCGGATGCGATGTCATTGACAAGAACATTGCGATGACAAACGAGCCGTGTGATCTCAAGCCGCGCTTGTACGACACGCTGGGCGACGTCTTCGACAGCAACCAAGAGCCGGTCTCGCGTGGACTTCTGAAATGGAGTTAGGGTCGCGATATTCCGGGCAAATCTCAATTTGGTATCAAGCTGCGCCTGGGCGGTGGTAATACGCAAATCCAAATCATGTACCTTGGATTGTATGATGGACGTGCGCGAAGGAAGGTGAGAGGTCCCATCATGCAGTGAAGCCGCCGGCGGAGGGAAAATGTCGGACTCTGTGTCGATGGGTAATCGTTGACCTTTAGATGACATCAATCCTGCAGCCAAGTCAGCTTTGACTTGGTCAAAAGTTGCTTTGAACTGTTCTGCCCCGTCGATTTCAGGTGCTGTCGGTACTTCAAGATCCATATCCTCGCTATTCGTTACAATTGTTAGCCTCCGTTTAGGTATTGGTTGTGAGTCTACCGATCCGGAATCATTTGATAGCATTCCCATTAAATCATTAGGGGTATCGTCGTTCCAAATGTGAGGTTTGATTGACCGAGTCTGTAGATCATGGAGATGGGAAGTGGCTGCCGCCACACCCGTCAGTTGAACATCTGTCTTCGACATTTCTAGCGGCCGCATCCGCACCCCAGCGGTCTTGAACGCGCTAGCATAATTGATCCTGGCAATCCATTCATTCGACTCCTTCTCAGTTGATGCTTGCAGGAGGAGTTGTCGGCCGTCAGAAAGTAGGAACCGAAAAGTGTGGTCGTGCTGCAAGGCTAATTAGTCTAGTATCAAAGAGTTTTTAGCGAAAGACCCACTCTGGTGTACGACTTGTCGTGCACCGCAATTGCTCCTCGTACCGATAGGAGTTCGTCGGGTCGTAGGAAACCAGACTGGGGGTGGATTCTCTGCCTTTCTGAAGACAACGAAAGTAATGAATTCACCCTGGACAAGTCACGAAAGAAAAGGAGTTGCGATCCTGTCAATACAACGGTCCAAGGTTTCCATTTACGATTTGTGGCTTTCTTTCCCCCTTCGAGAACGTCATCTTTCCTGCGAAGATGTCCCAGCTTCGTTAACTTCAAATACCGTGTTTCTCCCGCCGAGGTTGGGCTAGCCACGGTACCGGAGATTCCGTTGTTTCCTGATGGTCCCCCGAAGCCACCAATGCCCCCTTTGCTGAAGAAAGGGGAGACCCGACCTCCATCACCAAGGACAGAAACTTCTACTTGGTTGGCCATTGCGAAGGAACGCTGCAACTGCGCTTCGTCCCAAGGTCCAGCAGTACCTTCATAGGAGTACGGGGTCTCTCTTGGAATTATTGAGTCGACATCAATGCGAAGAGGTCCAAGAAGATTCTATGGCGGGGAACATGAGGTCATTTTTAATCTAGTAGGAACAGAGGCGTACATTGGCAATAAGATAATACGGATCAATCTTGGTTGCTTTCAAAATTGGGGGCGCGACTATCGACTGACTGAGACCTTCGTGGGCTATGCCATGTTGTCCATTGAAGTCCAATGGATCCTCAATAAATATAAAGGGAGCAAAAACGATATTGTCGTAAAAACACTGCATTGGGGTATATGAGGAAAAAATTAACCTGATTAATCCGAATCTTACCATCAAAACCTCTGGGAAAATGCCGGGGAGGTGTGTGTTTTTGATGTAGTCTGTCTTGGACATTTTCCGCTTATTTGATTTGTTGAAGGCATCGGTGTGTAACATGATCAAGCTGAAGGCCAAAATATATGGATGGTCTAGCAATTCAACTCAGCACAAGAAAAGCCTTGAAAAAATGGCCCTTGATTACCGTCAGACGAGAACAGAGACGGGTTGCATTGGAGATATCGATTGGCAAAGGCTTCAATGACTCTGTCGATTTGCTGTGTTTCGCGCGGAAGGCCAACGTCCATCAACAACTTTCGTAGAGCAATGTCAAGAGGATCCTCTACAAAGTCAAACTCCCCAACGTAAGTTCGAAGAGCCTGACTGTAGAAAGAGTTGGAACTGGCGACATATGTGTCATTTGGCCAGAATGCTCAGTAAGGTTAGAAATTACCTTGAAGCTAGGATACCTGCTACTTCTGCTTTGCTAACGACTGCTTGAAGGCGTCTGAGATATTGAGGAGGCTCCTCATCGCCAGTGGGGAGAGGTACTGCCACAGAGGCTCCCTTCTCAACCAGGGATCTGAAAGAGTGACTAGAGCTGGGCAATTCGGCCGAAAGGGGTGACGTCGTCTGCCGTCCCTTGGAGGAGGTTGTAGAAGCAAAAGGATTGGTATGGAGACGTGAAAACACAGGAGAGTGGTTCGAGAGACGGGGAAGCGGAGATAGAGACGGGGAAGAGTTCGGGAACCAGCCTAACGAAATACGATTCAGAAGTGGGGGATTGGTTTGAGCACGTAGTCTGCGTTTTGGTCCATTCTCTTCACTAACAATAGGTTCACCAACCGTTCCTACGGATTGTGGTGACAAAAGAACGGAAGCAGAAGAGGGAGAAGATGAGCTTTCAGGACGCCGGGGATGGGTTGAAGAGGGAGCACCTGTCTCTGATGGGCTAAGTCCCAGAGAGTGAGCGGAATGACTTCTCGAGAGCCCGCGAGTATGAGCTCCCCTTTGTTTCTCGCCGCCAGCAGGATTCGGAGGTGAAGTAATGGTGATGTCCATGTTGAACGGCGAAACGGGGGGTAAGACTGGAAGTTCTGTCGATCGAGGTGCCGACAGGTGTTCCACCGATGGAGGATTAACTTGGGAGTCTTGAGGCTGCAACGTTCTACGTGACCAAAATGATGATTTCCTGGATAAGCCCTTCGAAGTGAAAGGAAAGGAAGATAAGGTCGAAGGGCGGTCCAAATGATCCTTTCTTTCCTGATCCCCGACTTTCAGATCGCTCTTACCAATGGCGAGTAGATTTGTCCCGTTGAATGAGATACCTCTACTCCTTTTGTGCTCATTGTCTGTCACTGCATCCGAGGAAAGTGTAGTTCCAAGCTTCTGCACACTCTTGCTTTTGCGAAGTCTTGATTGAGTACCCAAGGAGCGCGAGGAAGATGGAGACGGAGCGAATGCGACAGTATTGATTTCATTGGTAGACGATGATTCTGAGGTACATGGTGGAAGGAAGGGAGAACGTCCTACTTCCGGAGAAGCTTGTGCAAGAGCAGAGGAGGTTTGTTGGGATGGAGATGAGACAGACCTGACATATTCTGGACGTGTGGTGGTCGGGAAGGCAGATCGCAGGGGTTTACTCCTTGAGATACTGTCTAATGATATGCTTGGACGCTGGCTAGCAGATGCAGCGGGTTCATCTGGAGGGGTTGGAGGGAGGTCTTTCTCGACCATGTAGAAGCTGGAACGGGCACTAGAGGACAGGAATCCATGCTCATCTGTTCCAGGATGTACATTTAATGTGCTCTGACGGGATGAATTGTGAGAGACTGGACCACGCTTTTTCCAGAGCGGGAATGAGAAGAAATGGGTGGTGGTGGTTGTAGTAACGACCTCTGTGCGAGTTGTGGTCGTCTCAGCAAGAATGGGAGGAGAATGGTCGAAAGGAGGGGAATTATGCAAGGATGGAGGAGGAGACTGCTTGGCCAGCTTAGCAGATCGCCCTACCATGAATGTTGTGGGGAACAGTGTCTGACGAATATTTACTACAGCAGTAAGTATGACCAATCCGTCATATGTATACATCACTATCTATAATCTAATATCAATCCCACATGGTGCGATTTACCCAACCCGACGTGCTTCTCTTTTGCTTTGTTTCTGGATTGCCTGCCTCTTCGCTTCCAGCACAGCTCGCTGAGACATGTCAGCGTGATATTACTCCAGGAAAGCAAGTCCGTACCTCATTGTCCCTCTTCTTCTGGCTGTACTTCATCTTTTCGTACAGTTTCCTTTGTTTGTTGCTCATCATCATCTTGTTCATGTCCTTCTCAGCATCCTCCATACTATCTTCTACAGCCTTCTTCTTGGCCGCTTGACGCGACTTGTTGACCTCCTTCTCGAATGCACCAAAGTCCACGCCCGCCGCCTCTGCTGCTAGTTCTGCTGCCCTCAGTGCAGCCGGGTCCTCAGAAGAAGCCGCAAAGTCGGTAGCAGCCTTCAATGCAGCCCGATCTGTTCCATCATCTTCCTCCTGGTCTTCCTCCTGGTCTTCCTCTTCACTTGCCTCTGCCGGTTCGATTCCACCAGTAAGGCCGATCGTAGGGTCGTAGGCTCCTTGAACCTCACCGAATGGACTTAGATGAGGTGGGAGAGTCTTGCCCTGACCATAAGGCTCCTCGAGCAGAATTTTCCCTGCGTTGATACAGTCGACTACCCACTGTGGTTGCACATGCTTCCTTCGTAGTCTGCGTTCTCGTTCGTCGCTGGTCTCCTCTGGCCTGGAAATCAGTGGCCGGTCAATGATGACATGGGTAATCGCCTCGTCCGATTCTTCAATGGGAGAACCGCTGCCTGAAGATGCAGGCCAACCTATTCTACCACCGAATGACCGCACCAGGAATTCAAAGACTGGTCGAGACGTTTCTCGTGATAGCCAGAATGTGTAAGGATTGAATAAGGTCGTAGAAAGTGATGTTGGGAGGTCTGTTAGCGATTTGAGGGTAGGGAGCGAGGCGGATGTCTGTTGGTCAGAAGCTGAGGGATGCACAACGAAGTCCTCGTCAACTTCCTCTACGCTGATATCAGGCCCGGACATCTCTATGTCTTCATCCGAAACTGCACCCGCAGCGTTGATAGTTTTGATTGCTTGACGGACGTCCTTGCTGGAGATTGACCGTCCATTAACTTCGACTATTTTTGTTTTGGTCAATAGAGTTGGAGTATTTGTCTTGACAGAATCTTGCAAGCTGAATGCGCCAACGCCAGCGCCACCCTCGTCCTTCTTCAAGTCGAGCGGGGGAGGGTAGACGAGACCATCGTCGGTGTAAAGTTTGAATAAGACGAATCCGAGCAATGTCTGGTAAAGTTCCAAAAACGTCAACATAACACGGACATCCACATCTGCGGGAATCTAAAACCATTATGTTCAGGACACAATAAAGAGCAAACGTTATCGCCTACATTTTGGGTGAATTGGTAAGGGACGAGCCATGTAACGTTTTGATCCATGACTTCGGCCTGGTAGTATACACCTTTTATTGATAGAAATACCTTGCGCAAGGAACGTGAGTGCATCACATAAAGTTGCCATTCTGCAGATAGTCTGGCACAATTCTCAACGAGTTCTGGTGGCACGCGGGAGTTTGAAGGCAGAGAAGCGAATAAGAAGACCATGCACAATGCATCATCTATATCTCGTACGGCGTCAATGAATGTGGGGTATCTAAAACAATTAGGCCACATAAAGCCAAGACTTGACATGTTACTCACCTCTCCTTTATGATGTGATCTAGCCGATAAACTGGTTTATTCTCCTCCAACGACTTTGCACTACTCCATTCACCCCGACCCAGCGCACGAGAAAGTTTTTTGGCAAATGCTTTATGTTCTCGTAGTTTTTTAAGGACTGGCTCGTGAGCAAGATATGCAATGTCTTTGGCATAATAGAATGACGTGGGCGCCGATGATCCCTTGTTTGCCTTTTTTCTGCTACGCGGTTCGCGAGGAAATATACCTAAATTGCAAGTCAATGGATATAGCATACATCATTGCAGAAACCCACCCTTCAGGATGCACAATCGCCGAAAATCCGCGAGTGAACATTGAAGCTTTTTAACAGCAGCAGAGCGAGTAACATAGGCTTTCGCTGCGCCTGCCTTGCCTTTTTGTTTTAGACGACCCATAGCGTTATATAGACAAGACTAACTTGAAGTCGGTTGGAAGTCGGTCCAAAAAGTTTTTGTTTGCGGTTGCCAAACAACGTCGATCTCAATTGAACTTGCACAAGAACGGTGAAGATGAGGTAGCGGTCTCTCCTCCTGGTTGATGTACTGCTCACATAGCGTCTTTCAGCCAATACGTCCATATACCAAAATCTGAGTTGGACGAAGCGCAGCTCCGCCAGTTAGAAGAGCACGAGATCTCTCAAGGACCACTGTCAGTCCTGCAACAGGCCGTTCGAAACCACGCCCAAGTCCTCATCTCGTTACGAAATAACAAAAAACTCCTCGCTCGCGTGAAAGCGTTTGACCGGCATAGCAACATGGTAGGTGGTATCTGTCTCGCGATGAGTTAAGTTAATGGCGTGATGAAGGTTCTCGAAAATGTCAAGGAGGTCGGATACAGCACCTTTACGCCGGTCTTTGCGATGTACTCATGCGACAGTTTAGATGTGGACTGAGATTCCAAAGGGAAAGAATAAGAAGCCCGTGAACAAGGATCGGTATATCAGCAAGATGTTCCTCCGGTACGAGCGCGGTTTATAGTTGCTAAACAGACATTAACGGCTACTCTTTTAAAAGAGGGGATTCGGTTATTCTTAGTGAGGATGATTCAGAAACAATATTCATTGGCATAAAGCTGACTACTTTACTAGTCCTTCGCAACCAGGCGTAATCCTCCATCTAAGGTGAAGTGGGACGTTCGTCGCGAAACCGCCGTAAGTCGCAGTGTCGCACTCCTATCCTTGATCCATGCATGCCTTCAAAGGGCACGAGAGGATTGGAGCACTCTGGGCGTCCATCTCAGCCTAGTTTTGTAATTTGTATTCTATCTTGAACTTACGATTGATGATCACCAATAAAACATGCGGCGCAAGTCTTCCACTCTGCTGTCTTCGAGTTCCTTAATTGCATCGAAAATTGCACTGAGAGCGATCCATCCAAAGCTCTCTCCACCAAACGAGCTACGTTCCGATAAGGACAGTTTCCAGGCGAGCCATGCCCTTCGCAAATATTCTTTTGGATCGTCGTCGTCGCCGCTGTCTGCCAGCTCCTCTCGTATACCGCGTACAAGAATGTCCGTTTGTTCTCTAAGCTTGGCTGTCATGTCCTGACGCAGCCTTGGTTGCGAAGTTTTCTGAACAATTGTACCTATCACCGCTTCTTCTTCTGTGAGTGGCCGGGAATAAGAAAGGCTGTAAGTGGTGCATGCAGATGTTAAATCAGAAACGTATCTCTGAAACAAGCTTTCGATCTGTTCAATTGTCTCCGAAGACTGTTGAGATGTATCAATTATTTGACCAATCCGATCTTGAACGGCTTGTTGGACAAGGTCGCCATCGTCTTCTTCCATTAGCAAAAGACTATCCATTGCATTAGATAGGTTCTCCGCCGTTCGTCTGTTTGATCGTCGCCGGCGCGGGCGTGTTCCGGAATGCAGACTTCCAGGAAGCCTGATATCTCGAAAGAGTCGTCCAATTGCTCGCTTACTTTGATAATATCGACCTGAGTCGGGGTCAACAGTTTCTGGGGCGTTCCAGTCTGGTTTTTTGGGGTCGAGAGGCTTGGGTATACGGTCGACGGCGACTGGATTACCAGACTTGGGATAATCAACTGCATCACTGTGCAAGTCTGATAATATGATGCACTTTTTGTCAAATATTCCTTGTGGGCTCTGGTCGGCAATGATGAGCCAGTTTATTGCGATAATCCCAACAACCTTGAAAATAATATGTATGTTAGCAATTTTCTCTAAATACGGAAATAGTCTCTACACACGTCGCTGTTGATGTAGTCCATCACGAATTCAGCGACATCTGCCATGGTGCTCGGGCGATCCAGAAGCTTCTTTGGAGCTGGCTCGTATGTGGCTGGCTCGTACGTTTTTAGACCACTAAAGCGAGCCACTTTCTTCAAAGGAATGAGGTTATAGACATCCCCGTCCAGATCACCTCCTCCCAGGCATGATGGCATGGGCCGGGAGCCTGAATAAACGCAATCATGGGGCATTGGCGCCGAAAAATGTTGTGAGACCAACCTAGCACACTAAAAACAACAGTATTGAATAGCGGCTCTCGATCGAAGCATGAATCCTTTGGCGGCTCTCCGATAGCATGCACAATCTGAACATCGCCTGGGTGGATGGTCGGAGAACGAGAGATTATCACAGGCCCTTCTATATATATGATGGGACCTTCAATCGGTTTGACGCAGGCGAAAATTTCGCCTTGTCGGAGGAACTTGTGGATATCAGCGACACCGACTAACGTCCATGCTTCTGGAATAGGTATACGAGCATGATTTTTAAGAAGACGCAGGACATGGTGGATCGCATAGCCCATGATTTGTCGATAGAAGTTGTTTTCCAATCCGTCCTCCACATTCAATTTTACTAAATTCAACATTACCGATGGAAGTCGAAAAGAGGAACCTAGGCCGTAGGTCTCTAGCAATCGTGCCGCTCGTTCGAGTGACTGCATCGACTGTTCTGCTTCGTGTACAGCCATGTCCTGGAAGTGCTTAAAAACGTCATATTGGACTCCGAGGTTCTCAAGAAGCATGATCAAGGGGCGATTAAGAAAATAGGGCCCTGGTCTGTCAAAAGCTCGTGCGACCTCAATTGCGAGCGAAGTGTCTTCAAATTTAATCATAGATGGTCGAAGGCAGATTGCTCGACCACCCAAGGTGTGATCAACACTGAGCATACCTTTTGATCCTTGAAAACGGACCTGGAATGCCCGAGTATAACCTCTCTTATTACGGCCGCGCTGACGATTAGATCTCAATTCTTTTGAAACCTCTAAGGCCAGTTCTTTGGATATCGTCCCAACACCGTCGGTGAAGCAATAATTGCCTGTCTCTGGGTTGATATCTTCGAGTTTCAAAACTTCCTCGGGGTGAATAGTGACCGATACATCCGTTGCCGTGAAAGCTTGAGAGATCCGTGCCCCATATCTTGCGGGACAAAACATCAGTTTTTCGTCAAAGGAGAGGTTATCAAAAGAGCCTATGCTCTTAATGATGCTTTGTGCATTGACATATCTATGCTCAGAATCGCGGAATGGCTTAACAAACCTGTAAACACTTGTAAACCTGCATGATTGTGCATTTTGGAGGCTACTCACCATACTGCGTGTTCTTTCAGTGCTGATTGAGAGTAGGCGAGAAACTCGAATTTTCTTCCGGCGATATGCAAGCCTTGTAGTAAAATTGGACCGACACGAGTTTGGATAAAATTCCGTCCATCGACGTCTCGGTCGAATCGATAGTGTAGTCGACCTTCATCGACAAAACTGACTCGCAGAAATGATTCATGATAATCGGAGTGATATCGTCGAATGATCCTGTTAGACCGTTCTAAATGGGGTCCGGTCAATCGCATTGTGGTTGGGGTAACTTCGATGTGGTAAGCCTCGAAGAGATTGGGATCGATAGACCGAGGGGTAAAGGACGGCCCGTGAGCCTCGAAGTCCTTTTCAACCCGCCGAAAGCAATCTAAAATCGTCTCGGGCTCCTCATCTGAGTCATACCATAATTTGTGGGCTTCTTGTCCAAAGTAAGCTAGTACTCTTGCTACGTAGTATTTCCCCTTTGCTTCCTTGAGGTCCATTATATCGGGTATCAGAGAAAGCATTTCAGTCATGTCGACCGACAAGCTCCTCAAAAGTGATTCAACTTGAAAGGCAATGGACCAGTTCAGATGTCGCAGCCAGCGTTCCAAATGCCCCGCAACATGCGGCGCGAAAAGATTACGCCGCTCAATAAGGCATTCCGTCTTGTTGATGTGATGGATCTTCGCTTCCTTACAGAGCTGAAGAAATGTTTGTAGGTCTCTGGAGGATTGGCAGATCAGACGCAGCGCGAGGGAAACATAGGGTGAAAGACGTTCATGGTCGGGTAAAGGGAGAGAAGACAGACGAACCCGAGGCCTTCCGTTCACAAGGGGTTCGGATTCAAAGATTGGGGGTGTTTCTAGAATCAAAAATATTATTGATTCCCCAGAATGTGATGTGTGAACCGATTTGGTCCCGATGCTGCTGAATCTGATAGCGATGGCTAAGGTGGTATTGCTTGCTCGAGGAATCCTGATCGTGAGTTCCCTTCGTTCATCATTGAAAGAAAGGTGGCACCCATTGGATGAATGCTCCCACTCGACCGAGAAGACTGAATCCCTACATTCCCACCCGAACTGCAAAGCTGCGATCGAAACCCGCTCTCTTTGGAAAACATGCTCTTTCTCCTCGAGAGCAACAGGATCTACGTAAGGGCGCCGAGTGATGCTATCCACAATCTCAGGACGGGCCTGACCACGACTCATCGTAAATTTAACCTGTCTGCCACCAACCGTGAAAGGAGAGATGGCAGCAGAACCGTCGCCGTATTCGCCTAGAAATTTATGTCCGATCTCTTGGCTGGGTAAAGTCAACGTACCACAGCCAGAGTGCTGGTGACGCCCCTTCTTATCTTTGAAAAGGATCACATGGAAATTGATTGGTGTCGAAGAGTAGAGAGAGTAGCCTGGGCCGTGAAGTATCTTGCTCAGTTCGTTCACGAGGGAAACCCGTGTGACAGAGAAACTGATGTTGCGCATAAAGACTTCCATGATTCGGGGTCAGAATTAGAGAACGTTGGGGAAAGCGCTAGACTGCACATTCTTTTAAAGCATGTCTTTAAACGCCCGAGAAGATTCCAGAGCGGCTTGACCGGCAGGTCTCGCAGCACCTGATGAGTAGCTTGGTGATAGGCCCTTAGGATAGGTTGGATGCTCAAGCGCTCGTTGCTTTGTCCAAAGACATGTGTACTATGTAACTAGTAACCACACCTATTGATAGGGGATGACCATGAAATGGACAACATTCTGCAGCGGTTGTAAATAGTTATTGAGGAGTATGCGGCTAGAAGAGGCTTGCCGCCAATCTGCTGGTGGTTACAACTGGAAGATCTGTTTCATCTCGCGTCGGGTTACGCTGAGTTTGTCTTCAATGAGGCTCTAGAAATATTACCGTTCAATTGAAGAGTCATTTAATACTCGAGAAAAGGGCGCACTGCATCAGTCAAATACCTATTCCGTTCAAACTCACCCCGAATCCAAGCGATGGTTTCTCGCCTTGTCACGGGGTCGGGAATGACTTGGGGGAAAAGTCAGCGAATTTCATCGCAACGCTTGCAGGACTACCTCGTGATGCGCGAATAACATAGCGATAGAAGTTGAGGACCTTTTGCTTGAGAATGAAATGTTTCAGAGTCAGTTGCGCAGACTGGGGAGCGATCATATGCAGTAACCAAGGTCACTCACTGGTGTGGACAAATTGAATATTTCAAGTCCCGAAGGATCTTCCCAACTCTCTACAACTAATCTTCGTTCTCACTTATGACAACACTCGAACCAAACACTACGACAAGCTCAAATGCGGTGGAGGAGCTGGTTACGTCTCTTGAAAATGTCTCCGTTCACGATGCGGTCAGTCAGAGTCAACCTTCCCCAATTCCAGAAAAAACCATCAGTCCAAGCCCCCCCATGAGGATATATACTAGACCTCAAATTCTCTTTCTATCAAACTCTCCTTTGGTACAGCTTCCACCAGGCATGCCAGAACTGAAGGAATGGTTCGGGTAAAGTTCTTGCTTGGTTTTTGATTTCAGCCAACTCACTGAGGACATATCAGAGTCGAGAACGAACAAAATCTCTCGAAGAAAGAGTTGGAACTCTCGACACCTGGCAATGCAAGGGAAAGGCGGTGTGTATTTTAACACTTATTGCGGAGTAGTATCTGATTCCGTAAAATATCGCATTATCTAGGTTCAGGCGCGATGTAGAGGATGGAGGCAAGAAACTTCTGTTTCTGTTTCCGACTTTGACTCAAGAATCAATACAGAAATACCCTCACGTCCCACCTTTCGGTCCACTCTGTCTCAACCGTCACAAATGGGAAATTTCAAACACCACTCCCTGCGTGCTAGTGATCGTGACCGCGACGCAGACAAAGATCGCGAAAGGGATGTTCGAGACAAGGATGGGCACGAAAGGCTCAGACATGTGTGTATTCACATTTTCAGTATAGCCTCGGGCTCAAGGTTCTATTTCCTTCCGTCAGCTCTCGGACAAGTACGACCGCGACCGACTAGCTCTTCCCTTGAGTTCCAGAACAAAGGAAAGAGATCCGGCTCCTCATCTCAGCGCAGGTTCAAGTAGTAGGACTGGCGGCCAATCTCAATTAGTTCCTAGTGCTCGGCGTGATGCTCGAGATACTATTAAGAAAAAGGCGGGAGAGGCAAGTGAAGATTGGAGAAAAGGTGTGTATGTTACCTCTTTTAAAGCCATCCCTAAATGCGAGTAAGGGCTAGATGTACGCTCCACTCGTGAAGAACGTAAGTAACTAATTCTTAACCATCAAGTCTTCTGATTCGACCTTGACCAGGAATTGATGTCACTCGAAGAGACCGGGATGAACAGATGAAATCTCGCGTTCGTGACTCCTCGAAATCACGAAGGGACCCTTCTCCTTCCCGACGGGATCGTGAACGAGAGCCCGACCGAGAACCTGATGATGATCCTCGTAAATGGAAAGACGATGGCAAACGGGATGAGCGACCCGTTACTAGGCGCGACAGACATCCGGACCGTTTTCGAGATAAGGACACGGTATTAGATCCTGCGGACCGTCGTTGGGTGGCATCTGAAGAACGTGACGGACGAGCGAAGCGTCCTGGTGGGCGCGATAGGAAACCTGTCGATGAAGGTAAGGATCGAGATGATCGCAGAGACAGAGAACGAGAAAAAGAGAAGGAACCGGCTTGGATGGATACTTACGTTCCGCCATCGCCTACTGGCGGCATTCTGGGTGGCAAAGTGGGTGATGGAGGACTCGACGGCATCCAGGTGTGGAAAAAAGAGAGGAAAGAGAAGGAGATGAAAGATAAAGTTGATGCAAATCCGGCCAAAGGGACTACGGGCAGCACACAAGAAACGGTCCAGAAGGATGGCAATGGAGCTCCGCTCGATGAGATACAAATATTCCGGTTGCTCATGAAGCGGGAGGAGGAGAAAAAGAGGGTTGACATTGCTGACGATGTTCCTCAAGCGAGACTCGAAGATTCCGCTGAGACAATGACGGTTGTTAAAGACCGCCCACTCCCACCACCCTCAAGCCCTTCCACGACATTCCATGAAAGTCTCGATGGGTCCGGTCCCTCAGATGGAACCGCACATATTTCGTCCATCCAAATGTCTCCTCCACCTGAGGTACATCCGGCAACGTCTGCTACATTACTTTCCCTTCTCGGTCCTAGGGACGCTTCGCCCTCGCTCGGCGTCCAAGTGCCTTCCAATTCAAACAAGCCTTCCCTTAATACATCAAATACCACTAATACCCCACCCATCCAGGAATTCACTCACCAAATGCACCCAAAGGCTGATGTATCTCGAGATGCTATCTCCCAACTCAATCCTCCATCAGGATCCCGTCTGTTAGCTTTTGCTCGAACTGCTACAAGGGCGCAAGCCACCCCTTCCAATACCGTCGTAAACGGTGAGTATTTAGGTGCATTGATCGATCGCTTTGCTAAGATCCAATAGATCTTCCACCGAGCACCTCACCCAGCTTCGTACTTCAACAAACAGACTTTTCTCTACCTACCTTCAAGTCCGACAACCTCCGACCTTCACCTGCGTTCTCACCTTTTGACGACCAAAGTCGTTCCCATGGCTCAGAGGATTTGAGTAGCCTTGTTGTCCCATCCGATGCCAGTCGTCGACCACCGGCAGAACGTCCTTCCTTTACTCCTCCAACTGAACACACCCAGTTTTCTGATTCTACGTCACCGGAAAATCCCAACGGGTACTCTGTAAACAAAGGTAGCAGATTTGCCAAGTTTTTTGACGCGAAGGGACGAGAGGCCGTATCTAACATATCGAAGACTCCAGCTGGTCTTGTGTCTTCGTCTCCTGGACCTGGCACCCAGAGACTGGATCATAGTTTCAACACGAATCAAGGGAATGGACCCGATCCTCGTACTATGGATGAGATATATGCAATGCTCAGTAGCTCGGCACACGTAAGCAACTTTTCTTGGGTAATGATTGACATGTCATCCTGATCCACCTCGCTATTCTTCAGGCGTCACGGAGCACTCTTCTTTCCAGCATATCTCCGTTGCCCAACAATGGAGGGTTCGGACTCCAATCTCAGAATAACCTTCATCTTGTCCAGCAACAACAGCTCAATTTGAATCGCCTCGAACCTTTGTATGAGAGCCGTCTCGATGACCGCAACTTTGTTCCAGATGGTATGGTTCCAGGCTTGCGAGCTACTCTTCCTCGCAATCGCGACAATGCTTCGATTTACTCAGATAACATTGAAGATGCACCCTTCAATGTCCAGCAACGAATTCCACAACAGCAACAACGCAATTTTGAGCAGTTGTATTCCGGTGGTCCGCCGTCCGTATATGGTCAACAAGTTAGTCGCAATTCTGGAATACCATTACAAGGAAATCAATATCGTGGTGCTCCATCGTCCCTCTCACATCAGCAAAATCATGCCCCATCCTCACAACAGCGCCTTCCACCCGGGCTTGCTAATCTCGGCGGACGACCACCTCACGAACCTTCGCAGTTAATTGGAATGCCTGGAATGTCCAATCCTGGGCTACCTGGTGCCTTGCATCTGAATGGTTCTAATCAGCAACAGCCTTTTAACAATTTCCCACCTGGAGGTAATCTAGGATATGGGAGCGGCCCACCCATTCGAGGGCCTCATCAACCACAGAATCCAGCTGCCCACCTTTCCATGGGTGGGCACCCAAACAATCTTGATCCGCGTACTTCAGGCCAAAACCAACTATTGGGTATGGGTGGCGTTGGTGGATTGCGTAACGCTGGAGTTTTCTTTCCAGGCCAGCAGGCTCCTAGCGGACAGATGCCTCCGCTTCTTGCCATGCGCCAGCAGCAGCAACAGCAGCAACAGCTCCCTCCCCAAATGATGAACCACATCATTCCACCTCATATGCAGCACCATGTACCCAACTCATCACAACCGACCCACGACCTTATGTCGCTTCTTATGGGTGGTGCTCCACGAGAGTAGACAGACTTCTTCTCAGATAATTTGGATGTTCTTACTTATCGCTTCTCCGACAACTGCATTCCGATTGCGACCCCCTGCCGAATCAATATCAAATTTCTACATACATACATACACCTCCATAAGTAAGTATGTAAGTCCATGCATAATTTGTGAAGTTGTATGTGCAGGCTTTCATAATCATACATATCTAATTCATTCTCTTAACTTTGCAATTTGCATGCGTGTTCGGCTGTTGCTAGGGACCTTCCATTCCAAATCGATGTCAGAATCGCATCCCGAAAAGGCTTCTTTTGTTGTCTTCTACACTGCTCGCAATCGAACAGAAGTATGTAATACCCTTGCCATGCGGTCCGTAAGTATATATAACCGACGAAGATGCTGCTTAAGTCAAAGTGGCGATCCACCATACTTAAGCATTTTTGAAGGTTTACAAGATGATGTTGCAGTAGGATATAATTGCACATATAGGTCTAGACAAGCTTCGAATGAGCCGTCTTACCATCTCTCGCCTTGCCTAGCAAATTATAAGAAATTATGGAGATTCAACAACTCAGAACAACTCCTGGGTCCGTCATGGTATCATTTTGCAGCAATATCCATCGATGCATCGGTTAACATAGCAATGTCACCGAGGTCACCTACATTTTCTCCAAACGAAGGGCTACACAGGATACACGACCACTGGTTGTTCTCAATTAAAAAAGATCAAACTCATTAAAGACTGTCAACGGCTGTTAACTCTACTACATAGGAAATTTGGATGCCTTCATATTTCCAGTTTTGCTCATCCGGCGCCGCGGCTATGCCGTAGGAGCAAAGAGGTGAATCCCTTCCTGATTCTGTCAACTACGCGATCATTCAAGAGCAAGTCTATCGAGCACTTACATAGATTGAATCCTGATCCCCTGTCAGGGATGACTCTGGGTCCTACTTATGTACCTGGTTTTCTTTCTGCTTTGTTTATAAGGGGGATGGAGCTTGTTATCATGTGGTGAAGGTCCGAGGTTTTCACCCACAAGTATAACGCATTTCACCATATGATCACCCAGCTGTGTTGCGCCTCGCAGTCACCACCGCCGGTGCTGTACCTGTGTACCTTGTTTGCAAGCGAACTAACAAAGGCCGCTTAATTGATGTGCAGTCAGATTCACATGTATGATTGTGACGTTTATTTCCATGTACTTACATAGCCCATTACAGGCGCTCTTGTACGTCTCTGTATCTCCGGAGGAACGTTTGGCTAACTTATTAAAGGATTGCTGATGCATGTACACGTACGCATTATTAGCTCGTTTATATGCAGAGGCGCTGCCGTATTGATCCAATGGTACGAGTGTGGACGTGAGAAGCTCGGGAATAATTCTGAGATGCAGACGAATGATGGAAGAGTCTGATGGGAGGAGCGTGTGGAAGTAGATCAAGTCAAGTAAGCCTAAGTTGGAACAAGACGAGGGTCAAGCTGGATGAAATCTGAGAGGAACGGGTACGAAAGAGCTTGCTGGCTTAAGGGAAGTGGAGGAAGACGACCAAAGGTTGAATCGAGGCCCAAAGCATACCGAAGAGAAGGAATGCTTACATAATCCAGACAGATTCTTGACACAGCTGCCTGCAGGCAAGAAACGTGGTAGTAGAAATCAAAATAGGGATTGAATTTTAACTGAACCTGGATGGTTCAGCGGCTTAAGCGAAACACGCTTTGAACTCATTGCCCGCTGTCGCCCGCCCTTGAAAAGCCGTGTCGCAGAACTCGGCACCACCACCTTTGTTTCCTTCTCCTATTCCCTCCCCCGAGTCTGAGGCTCCATCCCCTCTGCTCACGAGCTCGCTACCGGACACACTCGATTTACTTCGAGTATTCCGATTGTCAGCTTCGTCGCGAACCCATAGGCTCGCCTCCTCACCACAGTCACTCTTTTGGTTTCCATTCGCTCTCAACTTGAAAGTAATTCGCCTTTAATACTCTCGCTGTTTCGCCGCCTTACAACTGACAATCGTTTTGCCTCATGTGCGTGTGGCCTAATCTTGCGTGGCTGGATATTGCTGACTCCCATCCTCAGATTCCCTCGCCAGCTGGTGTGATTGACCAGGTTGAGGTAAGCTACGTCATTCTGAGCTCGTCGCAAAACGTGGGGTCGTGGGAAACATCGCTGGAGATGGACATGAGAAATGTGTGACCATGTGACGGCCAGCATTGATGGTAACCTGACCCGGCAGTCCCCATTTGGCAGGCACTTTTTATATTCCGCCTGGGCCCTCTTTCTCTCCTCACATTCAATGTCGTCGTCTTGCACTTCGACCTCTTGAAGTTTCTCTCCTGCATCTCTGCTCTACGCAGCTCACGACCATCAACGCTGACGACTTCCTCTCCTTTCTACTCCACAGTGTGCCCATCACACGTCCCATCTCACATCGACATCACCGTCGTCGTATGCACTGTAGTTTCCCTGCCATCCGTGAGTCGTCTGGTCTTATTTCTTTTTGCTATTTATTTTGGGCTGCCCCACTTGTTTGTGGCCGCGGATGGATTGTTGTCATTTTCATGAACCTTATCTCGTGACTTTTGTGTGGCCCAGCCACCATTTCTGACATGTCGTCCCGCCCTTATATCTCTCCTACGATGCCTACTCCCCATTCCGCTCATGCCACACCCACTCACTCTAGTTTGCCCTCCAGCTCCCAATCGATCGTTTACTCGCTCGAACCGAACCCTCTCAATATGAAAGACCTTTCCACTGCCGCCCTTAGGCATTCCCGCAACTCTCTCATTTATCCCAAGAAGCGCCCCTCCCCCCATGGCGTTTCAAAACCTCACAAGTCTCCCCTTCTTCCTCACAACGGTCCTGCACGACGCACTCCTCGCTCTACAAAGGCTGCTATCCTACAACAGCGCCAACGCGAGGCCCAAATCATGGCACTTCGCAGAGAAGGAGTTCTGCTTGAAGAGGAGTATCGTGAAGAGATCCAGTATTACATGCATGATATGGAGGTCAATCTACCTTTATTTCTGTCAATCATTTGATTTGCTAAATTACAACGCCTGTATAGCGATTCACCATGTCTTCTGCCCAGTCAATGGATCAACAACCAGAGATAAGGTGGCACATGCGGCCTTGTCTCGTCGACTTCCTTGTTGAGATTCATTTTACCTTTCGACTGCGCCCAGAGACTCTATATCTCACCCTCAACATTATTGACCGTTACGTCTCCCGCCGTATCGTCTATATCAAACACTACCAGTTAGTAGGTTGTGCTGCCCTCTGGATAGCGGCCAAGTTTGAGGATGCCAAGGAACGTGTTCCAACTGTTCAGGACCTTGTGCAGATCTGCCGTGAGACATACGAAGAATCAGCCTTCATCCAAATGGAAGGCCATGTCCTGTCAACTATCCAATGGACTCTTGGCCACCCAACTGCTGAAGCATGGCTCAGGCTTATGTGCTGTGGGCCAATCGTGGAAGAACCAAAAGTCCAACACGTCGCACGATTCCTAATGGAAATCACCTTGTTTTACCGAGAATTCGTATCCTATCCGCCATCCACTATTGCGCTCGCGGCATTGACGCTCGCCCGGTATTTGTGCGGCAAGCCTCGGCGTGTTTGGGAAGAGACGGACGAATCCCTGGAAGTTGTCGATCACTTAGACGTCCGGTTGTCGCGACATGTCAACGATCTTTCAGAGACCCTCGTCAAAAAATATTCGTACGCTTTCTATTCCAAGGCAGCTACGTTTGTCGTACAATATTACCTTCAAGGCGGTCATTTTATTCGGCACACATTGCCTGCCCTTCCTGTAACTCCCAAGCGCGCCTCAGTGTCGACCTTCAGCACCCCGACAAGTTGTTCCACATCTGTATCTGACTTGTCCGATGACATGCCGCTTACACCGACGACGCCTGCTTTCTCTAGCGATCCCTTTTCGTCTTCGCATTCGTCTGACGATAAAGAGAACATCTCTTCGACGTTTGAACCTGTAACAAGCAAGCATCGTGTTGAAACACCTGACCATTTCCTCCCTCATGATTTTGTGGCATTTGGTCGTCCAGCGCTTCACAACATAAATAATGTTTCACCCCGGACTGCGTTAGTGTCGTAGCAGTCCATCATCTGTACCCGGTTTCGTCGTCATGTCAAGTCTCTCAAAACACGCAAAATGTAATACCAACAACACACGTCGCACCGACATTCTCGCACAATCTCTTTCTCTCTCTGCAACTCAATTCACCATGCATATCTCCCTCGCAATCATTTCCTTTTCCCCTCACCTTTACCACTATCCTATCATGGCAGGCGTACATCCTATTCGAAGGCCAAAACGTGTTTTCTTCATGTTATCACCGAAGAAAGCTATCGCCTCGTGTCTCCTCCCGTCGTCATTCCCGGTCATCTACAGTACCCTCAGCGACTTTACATTCATTTCACCTTTTGTTTTCTATGCAATCAATCAATCATCCATCATCATCCCCTCCCTTTTCATTCTGCAAGTACCATCACACTCGACAGCAATTCATTTCTTCTATAGTATAGTTTATTTTCCCCCTTATCAATATTTCTCGCGCCCATGTGGACCGGCTCTGGTACTTCGCATGCCAGCTTCTTGGTCCCTCTTCCCTTCGCACCCCCGACAATCTTTGCGTAAGGGCCCTTTTACTTCACCTGCACATTATTATTACTACCTTTATACTTCCTTTACATATCCTCTTCGACATCATTATACCGGTTGTCAGTTGTCTCGAGCCTGAAGGGCAGCCACCACTTGTTACAATCATCAATAACAAACCAAAATTGCATTTCCAGTTTCAAACGGTGGTACCTCATCTCGCCTCATGAATCCCGTGATATATCTTATATTCTTCCCCCTACAAGCGTTTCTGATGAGAAGAGGTCAATCAGAAAAGAGTCCACAACAAGAAGCCCTAACCATTTGTGCTTACATATGCTGTCCTTTACTACTAAATTCGGAAGCTTTCCAGCACCTTCAGATAGCGAATAATTCTGCCAAGAACTGAATGGTTTTTGTGCTTTGGCTCTTGCGGGGTTCTTCTGTATATGTATAACTTGTGGAATGCAATGATGAGAAATTAGCATTTCCTCTCTAATTTGACGTTAGAAACTCATATTAGCCGTTTATTACGTTCCAGACCATGCTACTCGTTGATCTGGTTCTTGTCTCGAACTTTTAAAACTGCCTGACTGTCTGACATGCTTTAGAATCATATAGTTATTACAGTTCTTTCACATTTCCTAAATAAACAGATGCAGGTCCTGCGACCACGGTGCCTCGCCATATGGAAGGATCTACTCAAGAACCCAGGTATCACCATCTTTCTTGATCCCAACAGCCCTTTTCTCATCGAGACTGATACGGCCAGCATTCAGAATAGCCGTGGTCAGGACCGTATTCGCGATAGTTGGTAATCCATGGGCGTCATATTCGTCAGGTTTAGTTAGGCCTGCGTTCACGCTACGCGCAGCATCGATAAACTTCTCGATGGAAATGTAGCCGTAGCCCCGTTGACCATCAAAGTGCCCACTTTCGGAAGGAGAATATTTCATGCTAGATGAATCAAAAATGGAACGTCAGCCTTCGGCACAACTGCGCATCAAGACATGTAATGTACGCACTAGAACGGATTGAACCACGTCTTGCCTGTATCGTCCACTGTCACATCATATCCACGATGGGCCTGATCCACCGAGATGTCACCCTGTGTACCGACGGTTACGCGAGTTCACCAAGGACACGCAAGTACAGAGACAAACTTTTTCACCCATGTAATACCAGTGCTGGGCGGAATGCACTCCGGCTTTCAAAGGGGCCGTCCAGCTCGCCGTATAGACAGCAGTACCTTTGTGATTTGGGCTCTTGATGGATTGCCAGTCAACGAGGAGGGTGATCGTATCCTCGGTCTGTGGAACACAGTTGTACGGCTCACTGGTCGCGATTCCTGTAGCGGCACTGGCTACAACTCGAGTCGGGACAGCAATATCTTGAAGAATCCAGCAGCATATGTCGATATGATGGGAAGAAAGATAATAACTGTTCCGCCTGTTGAGAATCCAGAGTAGAGCACTTAATCTGAAGATGACCTGCCTGATGTCAGAATCTCTGCCAGCCCATGCGCGGAAAGTTACAAGTTGGCTCTTGGGTTGACTCATCCAAGCGTTGAAATAGTTGAATTCTCCTAGAGTTGCTGCACGCGCTTTCGCATCGCTGTATACAGGGTCGAAGCTGGGAAGAAGCTCAAATAGAGAAAGTCAATTAAAGCTCGAGGTATTACCGTTTGTGGTGCTCAACGAAGCAGATAACGTTGTTTTTCCTGGCGGCCGCGATAAGGTCGTTGTGATGAGACAGGAGTTGGGTTGCAGGCTTTGTGACAAGAACATGCAGACCGTGCTCAATCGCGTAGAGAGCAATGGGATAATGAGTGCCTACAAACGAAGTAACGCGTTAGAGCTGTCCTTGCAATCTCACATGCGTTTGGTAATGAACTCACTGTCTGGAGTGAAGATAATTACAGCCTCTCCTGCCTGCATTTGGTCAATGGCACCCTTGTCTGCGAGTTGAGCGATGGATCAACGCATTTCAAGCACGAAGAATGAAGATAGAACTGACACGCTTCCGGGTCCACCTTTCCTTGTTTCGGATATTCTTCAAACCTTTTGAAGCGTGAGCAAAAGTAAAAAAAAGTGAGCATAGAGATACTCAAACGAAATGTCCATATCCTTGTAAACGCCACCAATGTTTTGAACGAGATGTTGGCGTATATCGGGGAACTTCCCTCCGTTCACGCCAACCATACCTAACTTGTCGACCTGAAATTACGAGTTGAGGCTTTTGGACCCTACAGTAGGTATCGGAACCATTACCCACCTTGCCCAAGCGACGAAGATCAAAAAGAGTGAGGCCGACAACCTTTCATATGATGCAAATTACTGAAGACTTCAGAAAGACCAGCAAGCCATACACACTCCGATCTGGAATGTAAAATGGTAAAGCCGAGAATAGACAAACATTAGTTAGCTATCCACCTTCTTGTCAGAATTTGATGCTCCTGTCCCGACCCATCCAGTGGTGTACTCTCCCTGGCGATAGTTAACGGCCCCGAGAGTCGTGGAGGATTCTGGGAAGGCTCACAGTACCACCTGAGATAGAAGTAAATCAAACGACTTCAACTCGAGGCGATGGAGGTCTTACACATAAGCACATTCAACTTTGGTAGTTCAGGCGCCATTGATACAGAGAATCAAAGATGAGGAAGAGATAGTAAACAAGCTGGTATTTATTTTACTCGATGAGGTGGCCCGGACCGTCAGCGGACCGGACATGGTTTACATTCGCCAAAATGGATCCGCGAAACAGGAACGAAGTCTTGGAAGTTGGAGGCTACAATTTAGGACGCTTGCAAGACTGATTCCCGTAGTACTTTACTGATCGGTGCTGCGGCCTGCCTGCCATTATGCATCGCCACCGGCTACCACGTGGATACATCGTGGCAAACACATGACGTCAACGTGTCTCTGCATTAAGATGTTTATTTACAATTTAGTCTTGACCACAACCTCAGCCAGAACAATGCCGCAGCAATCGCCTAGTCCCCTCAACCCCCCTCCAGATCCTGGCTTTGTTCCTAGGAAAGAGTTTTTACGCGACCAGAAGACGATTCCAAACTCGTTTGCCATCGTCGCCATCTCTGCCTCCAGTCTCGTCCGTGTCTACTCCTTTCCGTCCACCGTGATAATCGCTCTCCGTGTCCTCCTCGAAGCCTCCTCTTCTCTAGTTGCATTTCGAGAAGATGTGCAACAGCATTTCTGCGAATTTGCTCTCACCGGTAGGCCATGGGCAAGTCCCAAGAGTGTCAGGGCAGAGAAGCTTTTGATCGACATCCTTGCTGCCATCTACCAGTGCGGATATACATATCTTTCCAGCTTGGACTACGGTAGAGAGAGTGACGACCGACTTGCAATGGCATTCTCCAAACCATTGACGCACTCAGTAACTCCTCTTACAGCGAATACTTCTCCTCTTCGAGATAGCTCAATGAGCATCACCTCAGACAGGTTCAGGTCCAGACAAACTCCTTTCGCCCTATCCTTCTTGTCTCCTACCCTGATGCGTGTGATCGCGCCACCTCTTCATTTAACTCCTGCGATCCTTCAGGCCGTGCGAGCCTCATGGCCACGCGGTGTCCACTCAGAGAGAAAAGTTGGTGACAATTCGTTTGAATTCAAGCTCAAGGGCTACAAATGTGAGAGCCAGGTGATGTAGCTCCCATATAACTGATGACGCCTTCCAGGGTTTCAGCAAGACACTTTTGCTACAGATTCACTACGACATATTCTTGCCCTCTTGACGTCTCTTGATTCTCAGGGTTTTACTCTTCTCTCGTCTCTTTCGATGACCAGCCGGTCTAGAGTGAAAGATCTGTGGGTTTTTACTGGTCCGGGGTCTGACACTACCGACGAGTCTGCGATATCGCCATCTTTCAGAGAAGAATCTAACGGAGACATCAATTGGACATACTTTCCAGAAACGTCTGGGAAGTCAGGTTCCTATCCAGGTCCTACCCAGCACCGAAGGCTTGCATCAGAACCTATTGGTCCTTCAGCCCATGTTCCTCATCACATCCGAGCCTCTACTGAACAAGGCAATGCCCAGAATTTTTCTCTTACTCGCGGCTACCGCGTTGATTATCCATCGGCGGGTCCTGCATTACTGCGCAAGCCTGCCCCTCGTGCACAAGTGCCCGTGTCAATTGTTCACGAAGCGGATCCGCCTGGTACCGATGGGCTACGTGTTTACCTTCCGAGTTCAATTTCGAGTGATGTCGAGGATATGACTGGGATAGGAGCAAGAGGTTTTTCCTTCGAAACTTATAAAACCGGATTCATCACCGAAGATCCTGAACAATCCCCTACTAGAGCTACAGCAGCCCCTGTACCCCCCTCCCGGACTCGTTCACGGAGTCCGACTATGCGTCCAGACGGCAATCGGCACAAAACGACTCCTGTCCTAACTAACAATCTGATACAATCCTCGACTCCAACACATAGTTTACCTAAAGTTGGGCGCCAGGATCCTGGCACCGAATTACTTGGGTCTGGAACATTCAGAGATTCTAACGCAAGCGATGCGAGTTTTAACGTTCCGGTCCAGTGGACACGCCTTAGGGATCCCATCACCCAACAGACGGAACCCAAGCTTGATGAGGAGAATACAAGCACGATGACTGCTTCTCGTAGAAAAGCTTATTCAGTAGGACCGGTGTTACCTGGAAGTTGGCAACCCAGTCCGATCGAGGAGAAGGTAGAGGCTCTGAGTGGCGAGACGGATTTGGATACACATTACGAGGGTTCTGCGTCGAAAAAGTCAGGCAACAAAACACCGATTCACCAAGTTGCATCCCGGGTTGCATCACCTGAGCTCACACGGCCAGATATGCCACTCAGGAAAAGCGAAGCGGCTCTTGTTGGTCTTATAACAGATCCTTCATCCGTGCCTGCACTGCCCACAATTTCCCCAAAGGGCACTCGAGCGGAATCGCCGACCTCGGGAAAGGGCCAGGGATGGGTTCTTGTGAACGTTGGTGGGTCGTTAAATGGATCCCAAGTAAGGTTTGGCGAGCCAGTGGAGGGCACCAAACCTCCTGAAGGTGTTGAGCATCCAATGCCGGGTCCCCACGCCAGAGCTATTGCTGTCATTGATGCACTCGATAACAAGAATAAAGGGAAAGATAAATCAGATGCACTCGCACCAGTCAAAAAACGTTTTTTTAGTCTTGGAAGGAAGAACTCGGTTTGTTCTCGCCTGTTTACTCTCGTCGATCATGAAATTGATTCTTCCTCGAGTTGTAGGAGAAAGGAACACTTGTAAGTGTTCTCCCACAATCCAATGTCCATGCAAGATCGCCCAAGCAGGGTTCCGGGTTGCGAGACAGGTTCAGAATCACAAGCAATTAATAGGATATTTCCAGTTACATCAAATTTTAATCCAATGTAAGTACATACCTGATCTATGTACTACTTACTATCATTAGCATTTCTCCGAGTTTCCGGGTTTACATGTCAATATCGTTTCACGCGGACTGAATCACTGTTGCATATATATGTACTACCACTAATGAAACATACCACTGGCTACATGTGTGTATATCCTGGATAGACTTGCAGAAAACAGAGACTCCTGAAATTCACTGACGTTCCAGAGTCCATGTTTCTGTATGTCACGATCACGTGAATCATCCACGTGCAAAAAGTCACACCAAGAGCAAAACGAGGAATCAAGATCAATGCAGGAGCGACCAAGGAGGCTGATGGACAGCCTGGTAGGAAAACACAAATTCCACAGCGAAGCCGTTACATGTTATATGTGTGGATGAGAGGAAAAAGACAGTGTGAACGACAGTCAACAAGACATTGGCATGCCGCAGAGGTCTCGTATCCGAAGACTCAGTTTGAATACACATGTACTCAGACAGGTAAACATTACGGAAAGGGCGAGCTGGGACGGACGAGCAAGATGGACGAAATGGGGACAGCGTGAGCGGTAAGTGGAGATGATATAAGAGGAAGAGAGAGGAGTAGAATTGAGGGAGAAATTTTGCGCGTTGGGTACATACGGGGCCAATGACCTTATACACAGACTTACCCTCCGCCAGCCACCTGTCCCTTTCTTTGCCGCTTTCCGCATCATCTCCTTCCCTCTTTCCTCCCACCACCACACCCACCTCCGTCCTCATCCCCTCGGTCCCTCCGCCGCCTCCCCCTGTCCCGTATCTTCTTCTACCCTCTTCTGTGCTCTCGTATAGCCTCGAACCCCACTTTTATCCCTGTTGACCCCTTCTTTCTTCATGCCGACCTGTCGACGCAAAAGGGTCGTCCTCACCGAGCCCTCTGAGGCTCTACTCCAGGCTACAACCACTGATCCCAACCGGGAGGTATTCTATCTTTATGAGACCGGCGAAATCTTCGAGACATACGAGTACGTCCTCTTCTGAAAGGCGCCCGACCCTCTTAACTTACCCTCGTTGATCTCTACTCCAGAGCTTATGCCGCACGCATGTCCTTCTACAAACTCAAGCAATTCCAATGCGAGGTGACTGGCAAGAGTGGTCTGGATTACTTCCAGGCCGTCGACAGTGAGAGGGAAGAGGCCCGAACGATGCATCATAGGTTTTCAGAACCTCTCAAGCCTGCGATTCTGAAGGCTGTTCAATGGCGTGCGTTGCTTCCCCACCTACCACAATTGACGTGTCCATTCGACTGCTGACATCTGTCTTACTTGCAGAGGTTATGGGGCGTTTAGACCACCTTGTAGAAGCCGTGTATGAACGATTTAAAGACAGGTACTTTAAAGGCGAGAGTGCGTATATGTTCTCCAACCTCTCCAACACCCTTTCACTAAACATGAACGTATGTATTCAGGAGTCGTTGTCGACTTGACTGGCACCAAGTATGCTTCTCCACACACATTGCTCTCTTTGTTTCCAACCCTCTTAATCAATCGTTCAGGTACTATGCCACAGTAGAGAAGGTATATCCACCCAAGTACAGCGCTGACGTCGGAGCGCGCGATGCCTACAAAGATTCATCCTTGTCCTCGTCCCTCGAAGATGAACAACCCCATGTGATTGGCGGAGATCTTAAAATTTCCGCTAAAGACGCGAACACGCAGGACAACCCAGCTCTGTATTTTTATTGGGTTCATATTATTGAACTAGAAAAGGACAAGAGCCATGAAAAAAAGCAAGGAGGGTCAAAAAACGCTGAGAAGGACAGCGCCGTTGGTAGTCTCATGGAAGTTCAATGTGGCATGATGAGGTGCGACCAGTCTCGAATCTGACGTACCTCTATCTCATTATATTTACAGTCGCGACCGATTATCTTTTTCTAAATCAATTCTCCGTCGATTTATCCGAGATTGTGTTGACCGGGATGCAGCTGTAGCGTCGCCATGGACCGTCAAACCCAGTATTGCCAAGCGGTACGGTCTTGAGTCCGTCATGCCCGAGGAAACACGCAAAGGTGTCGAGAGTATCAAGAAGGGAGAGATTGACAAACGCAAAAAGATTTGGGAGGACAAGGAGGGTCCACCAAACAAGAAGCAGAAGAAGATGACACCTGCTCAGGAGGAACGAGGTAAAGGGAAAAGTTTCCCTCCACATCATATACTAACGCACTGCGATCTCTCAGCTGAAAAACGGGAGAGAGAGGCACGTGAAAAACTTGAAAAACAAAAGCAGGCCAAGGAGGAAGCAGAGCGTCTTGCTGCTGAAAAGAAGAAGAAGAAACCAGTTCGATATCCAACAGAGGATCTCGACGTGAGGCTAGGTGAGAAGGACAAGAAGGCGGGTGTGAAAGTCCAAAGACCACACGCCAGCCGAGAACTTCCATTCAACGAAACGCCTGGCGCGTTTGAAGCTTTCCTCATGGCTTGGAACTTCTTGGTAGTTTATGGGTCAGTATTTTCAATTATTTTCATTCTCCACATGGTCACGCTTTGTATTGACCCAAATTTTCAGCCAACCGCTTCATCTTTCGACTTTAACCTTGGATGAATTTGAGCATGCGATTCGACACACGCTTATTGATACTCCTTGTGCTTTACTTGGTGAAGTGCACTCGACTCTCATCTATAATTTGCGAACTGTCGCCTTCCAACGCCACAGTGCTCTTGTCTCGCTGATGCGAATGCATGAAGCTGCACAAGAAGAAGGCAATGATGAAGACGTTGTGTTAGGTATACCGTTTGATGAGCTGACAGCCGCTATGGCCGATGTTGGAAATAACTGGGAGCGTGTCCCCTTACGCCACACAGAAGGTCGTGAGGGCTGGGAGGATGCACTTGTTGGAATGCTCAAAGATGTATGTACAGTGTTCGTTGTTGACCTACTTGTGACTTATCAATCTTCTTCAGCACGCCACCGCGACGAATTTCCCTCGGCTTCGTGAAATTCTGACTAGGCTACTTTTCGCTGCCGAACCTCAGGTAGAAACCTCGTCTACGTCACCTTTGAGCTCTCGAGACCCAACACCTGAATTATCTTCACTTTCACAACGGTCCACCCCAGCCGAACGATACTACACTCTGCCTTCCCAGGACAAAATTGCTATACTGTCATTCATGTGTAATCTGGCGATTTCAAGTAAAGCCATACATGCACATATGGAGTCTTGTGAGGAACAGTTGACTGCACTCCGAAAAGAAAAAATAGACGTCAACCGTCTGAAGAAGCAATAGTAAGTTGTTTCCCCCCTTAGTCATATATATATTTATCACCGTTGACGATTGATGCACCAAGCCTCGAAGAAATGAGCGTTCTCAAGGAAGAAGCCAAAGAAGATCCTGCTATCAAGAATGGCGTTGACCAGGATGTCGTCATGCACGATGTTAGTGATCTGTCGGATGTGTCTGAAGGCGGTTCAGAGACGGCATCAAATTCTACGGGTAAGAAGAACTCGGCTCGGCAGAAGGAACTTCGTCTTAAAGCTGTGACCACTGCACATGCGAAGCAACGCGAGGCTGCACGCGCAAAGCAGGCGTCGGTCAAACAAGCTTTGTCTGATCATCGGCGCCTAGATGAAGAGGTGAATAAGCTCGAACGGCGTCTCGAGGGTATCGAGCGGGAGTTTAGAAAGCTTCTTGGCGGCGTTCGAGTCAAGCCCTTAGGGAAGGATAGATTCTATAACCGAGTGTGGTGGTTCGATGGAATGGGTTCTGCCTCTTTAGTTGGAAGTGGTGGGGTTGCACAGTATGGGACGGGTAGGCTATTCATTCAAGGTCCAAGTGAATTCGACCGGGAGCTTCTCGATCAACGGAAAGATGAGGATGTTGAGGGGCGTAGAAAGGAGGAAGAGGGAGACGATGGGGTTTTGGGACCCGGAGATTGGGCTGTTTATTCAGATCAGGAAGAGGTCAGCATTTCTTCTCTTTTGTTGTCTTGTTTCTCTTTAGACTGAAACCTGTCCTTTAAGCTCGAAGAATATGTCAGCTGGCTTAATGTCAAAGGCCACCGAGAAACCGCACTCAAAGCTGCGTTGACAAAGTGGTGGGTACATGTCACAGCAGGTATGAAGCGACGGACAGCAGTAAGTCGGAGTGTTGTCAATGGTCAATTTCCCAATCTGACTTTTCGCAGGATGTCAACGTCAATGCGAAACTTCCGGAAGCAAGACGCAGCGCCCGGACGAAGAGTGGCTACGACATCACCCGAGAACCGTATATGATGTGGGTGAATCGTAGAGCCGTAACTTCATCTTGATATTCGCACTTTTTGGATTTTGACAGAAGTAGCAAATAATTAGAGCACTGTCCTGTCATCTTCGCTTTCGTCTTCGGCGTAGCAAGTTGTAAAATACATATACCGCCGTTCAAAAGCCTGTAATAGTTCAGTCAAAGGCCTATATTATTATTGTTACAAGCCACTAAGAGCTTTGTCACCTGTGAGCAGTGTCACAAGCTGTACATGTATTAATATGAATGGTAGGCTCATTACCACCCTGCTCATTGTGGTCCAGGGTGACTTTTATGAGAGCATGGTTCGATATTAAACTCAAACTGGGGGTATTTTTGCTATCTACTACATAGTACTTTGTCAAATGACCAAACGTTAGGTTATGGCAATGGCCTCACAAGATCCGGACCCCTTGGGTTGTCGATATATCTCCAGTCAGAAAGGCGTTCCTTCTTCCTCGGAAGAGGGGAGCACTGATGATTATGAAGCTCTGGTGTTTTCGAGGATGTTCGTTTGAATTCTGTGGAAATGTCTAGGACTCTAGGAGTGCATAAGCCGTGGTACTGCGAATTTTCTCGTTACGGAGTATCAACGGCTTGGACTCCTCTGAATAATGAAGTTATAACTACATAGATTGCAACCGTGACCTGACGGTGTTTCTCCCGACCCTCAAGCGGTCACTCTTGATATGTGGCGAACGAACAGACCTGAACAAAAGGTATGCCATATCCTAATCGATGTGTACATGTAAGAGAAGATACCATGTTCTCAGAACCCCTGTGGTAAAAAGATGAGCCAACAAATTTCATCGGATCTTAATCATCTTACATAGCAGAGACGACGTCATAGCTTGAAAAGTCAATGGCCTAGTCATCGCAAGGCAGCTGTTTCCAGAGGCGGAGGTGACTGTTACAGATCTTGGACATATAGCTAAATGCGCGCAGACATCTATCCCAGAAACTAACTATATGTGTGAGTCTCTCAGATACCCAGATTTACATTCTTACGTGTCAATCGGTATAGAATCGCTTAATTTTTCCGATACTAATAGCCAAAAAACTCTGTCTCAGTAAAGAATTCCCGCTCCAGTCCTTTAAAAGTGCCATCGATTCTGACCGCCGTCCCCCGCACTCTATGGCTTCACTTCCTGTCTCATTTTCCGTTGGCTCCGCCTCAAGTGGTCGAAGTGTTAGAGATGCCATCGCTTCGTGTAAGAACTTCGGAACTTTTAACTACATATACCGCGACTATTGACATCGTTGGTCTGTAGACCGTCGAGCCCAATATTTTGTTGCAGGCTCTCAGGTTACCGCAGCGTCTGACTCAGAGACTTTCTCCGCTGATGAAGACGACGGATACTCCGGGGCAGGTGACGATGAAGCCATTGGTGCAGAACTCGAAGATCAAAGTCGTGATGACCTGGACCAATCTGTCCCAGAGGCTGAAGAGAGCAACTTGGATTGGATATCAACGATACCGAACTTAAATCGGGCAAGAGACTTCTTAGCACCTGTAAAGACGCGGTGTCCTCGGGAGACTACTCCATTACTTCGTCGAGCAATATCGTTTTCAACCTCAACACATTCTCGTCGACTGTCGACACCCGGCGTTGCAGAGGATGTTGCTCCTGAAGTGCCTGCAGTTATTGATTTTCTTCAATCGCCGTCTTCGTTCCACCGCCGCCTTTCTGCAGGCTCTACCAAAAGTGTAAGGTATGATTATGGAGGGAAAAGCACATTCGGTCAAACAGTATGCTTTTTTCACCGAATTGGATTCGTCCTCACTCACTGTCATTTTACAGTTGTTCAATACTATAGCGATGCTTCTTGGCATTGGCATGCTTTCTGAGCCTCTCGCGTTTGTCTATTCAGGCTGGGTGACTGGAACAGTTCTTATCATTGGATACGGATATGTCTCTTGCTACACGTATGTTTCTCATCTTTAACGATTCTTTTATTGTTCACCTTCTGTTGCTAGAGCCAAAATTCTTGCTCGCATCATCCTCTCGGATCCTCGTCTGCGTTCTTACGCAGATATCGGACGAAAAGCATTTGGACAGTCATCCATGCCCTTCATCAGTATGCTATTTTGCCTTGAGTTGTTTTCTGTTAGGTAGAAAATCATTCGACTATAAGTGCCGTCTTCGCTGAACCTTGTTGCAGCGTTATCCTTGTCACTCTCTATGCGGATTCTCTGCATTCACTGATACCCAGCTATTCTACAACAACATATAAGCTATGGGGTCTCTTTTTGTTTGTGTGACAAAATTGCCTCTGTAAAACTCAACTGATCAATTTTCAGGTTGATCCCCACCGTCTTTCTACCCTTGTCTCTGCTGTCCTACACCTCTATCCTCGGCATCTTATCTTCGGTACTTATCATCTTCGTTGTCCTCATCGATGGATTCTGCAAATCAGAGACGCCAGGTAGTCTTTGGATACCTGCTGAAACGAACTTGGGTGTACAAAATTCGCGAAATTTAGGTCTGGCATTTGGCTTATTCATGGCTAGCGTTAGCTCCAATCTTGTCATTGAATAGAATTCATCATCTGACACAATTTGTTTTCTTTCCCGCAGTTTTCTGGGCACGCTGTCATTCCTTCACTTGCTAGAGACATGAAAGATCCTTCTCAATTTGACCGAATGATTAACTGGGCTTTCGTGAGTTTGAGACCATGTATTTCATATTCTAGTGTTTGATTGACTTGATGGCGAAGTTTGTTGCGACAACATTGTATGCACTTATTGGATACGCAGGATACCGGATGTTTGGAAACAACGTTAGCGAGGAGGTAAGCTCTAGATATTCACTTCTACTTCTGTGGATTCCGAATAAGTATCGTAGATCAGTATAGATCTGATGAGGACTCCAGGATACAGTCCAGCTCTCAACAAATTTGCATTGTGGATGCTGGTCATAAGTCCTCTGTAAGTCTGTTCAACTTTTAGTTTACACACAATTTTCTGACACCGTTAGCAGAACCAAATATGCATTGGCGACACAGCCTGTATGTTGTATTGTCAACTCACAAATCGAAAGTCTGACTTATTCACCATGTAGCTCAATGCTACCATTGAAATTCTACTTGGTATCGATGCGCCTCTCCTGGCTCCCGAAGATATGGCCACAAAATCCAATGGTTTGACGACCTCTCCACACGGATCGCATGTTGTCATGAAGAGACTATTTGCTGTCACTCAACGTCTCGTGATGACTGTGTTATCGGTGATGATTTCAATCGTGGTGCCAGAATTTGGCGCGATGATGGCTCTTCTTGGTTCCTTTGCAGCTTTCACGCTGTGTCTCATTGGCCCTTTGTCTGCCAAAGTCGCACTCACGGGCCATTGTAGTTTGAAAGATGGGATATTCCTTGCTATAGGTGTGGTTATGGCCATTTGGGGTATGGTCGCGGCGACATTTGTAACGGCATAGAACTTTCCTAGATATCATCACTTGCACTCAATCCGGGTGGAAGAGAAATATAGATCAGAAAAAATATCGATAATGCAACGTTCATTAGACAACATTTATGCCTGGAGTGCAGCATGCGAAATGACTTTCGTGAGCTCTGTTTTAGTGGGCCTGAGTTATCCATCAGTCGAGTTAACCAGATCAAACTTACGGGGTAGGCTAATGCTCTCTTGCACGACTGTGGCCACGATCTGGTTATCAGGATTTGGCGGGATCGAAACTACCGAGGAAGTGGCATTAATGGTCCACCCAAGTTTTTGAATATACGCCTCAAGGCCGGTTCCTAACAAGTGGAAATATCAGAAGGCGCTCGTAGATGGCAAGAGTGACGGCTCAATACCTGTAAGATCCAAGTATGATCCAAGGCGTTTTATGCTAATCTCCGTAAATGCAGCCTTGACAGCGCGAACTGCTACCTCCCGCACAGCATTCTCAAAACCAACACACTCAACAGTATAATTGACACGCAAAGCCTCCAGGTCTTCGGAACGGTATTCCTCCCAGAATTTTGGAAATCGGCACCGATACAGAAGGTCGTGCAGGCCTTTTAATATAGGTAACAGGGCAGGAAGAGGATCGGGTTCGTCGAAGTTGGAGTTAACTGGTCGGTCGTCGAGAAGTGAAATGCAAAGGTTAAAATCAGGGAGCGGGCATGCAGTCAAGGCTTTCATGAGAATGTTGACGACCACATCGGGGTTATAGAGGTCGGGATTGAATTGATAACTGAAGTTGAGTTAGGAAAGCTCCTTTTTGCGAGACAGTAATGACGGCATACAGTTTCAAGATTGCAAGGTTCGCCAGGCAGTCATATTCTTCACTTCGGATCTGGTGGTAGAGGTAGTCCTCGAGAATTGAGACGTTTGAAGGGTTATAGCGATCTAAGGATGGATTTTGAGCACACTGAAGTAAGAGACAAGATATAGGGCATACCAACGCCTGAAACGAGGTCCTCAATGAGTTCAGTGCGCGTCGGAGGGGAAACCCACGAAGACATAGACATTTTTTGGTCCTTTAGTCTTGAGTGTCACTGCCCACGCTCAAGTTGGGACTTGAGAATATTTTTGTACACGTGACTTTACCTTGATCCTCACCCCCATGGACAATGATACCGCAGAACCAAAGCAAGAGTCTTTGGAGATTCCTAATCCCGTTGAAGAAACAGTAATCCCACAAGCAAGTAGTTCTCATAAGCCATGCTATAGCTTGCGTTACACTCTCAGCGGCCATACTCGTGCTATATCTTCGCTGAAGTTTAGTCCTGATGGCACCATTCTTGCTTCATCTGGTGTGTCGGTGTCTGATTTGCCGCTACAACACAGCACTTATAGTGCCTCTGTAAGGGGCCGATAAACTTGTCAAATTATGGGACGCAAATAACGGCGAGATCATACGTACATTTGACGGCCATAAAGAGGGCATTTCAGACATCGCCTGGTCCAGTGACGGTGATTACCTTGCGTCAGCCTCAGACGATAAGACAATCATAATATGGAGCCTTGAGCTGGTACGCAAGTCATTGTGGTTTTTTGATATGCAGGTTTCTTTCACCAATATCTGTGATATTAGGGCACTGCTGCCAGAACTCTGATTGGACATACAAATTTCGTTTTCTGTCTCAATTACAATCCAAATTCCAACCTTTTGGTTTCTGGGGGCTATGACGAAACCGTACGTGTCTGGGACGTTGCAAGAGGTTCGAGTTTTACGTTTTGCTTTGCCTTCCCTCCTTCCAATCCTTTTGGATGCTTTATGTTGGATAGGGAAGTCTCTCAAAGTCCTACCTGCCCATTCGGATCCAGTCACGGCGGTCAGTTACAATCACGACGGCACTCTAATCGTGTCTTGTGCCATGGATGGCTTGATGTGGGTGTACCTCTGTCTGGTTATTTTCCAATGCTCAAAGCAATTAAAGACGAATTTGGGATGCCGATTCTGGACAGTGTTTAAAGACTTTGGTTGACGATGATAATCCCATATGGTTCATATCATCTATTTTATTTCGTTTTACACAGTCCTGCTCATTGCCGTTACTGATGAAGTTCCCATGTCAAGTTTTCGCAGAATTCGAGATTCGTGCTCGCATCAACTCAGGATTCGACGATTCGCCTTTGGAACTATCATTCTTCGCGATGTGTGAAGACGTACGTTGGCCATACGAACCGAACTTATTGTATTGTGTCATGCTTCAGCACCACCATGAAAGGAAAGTACATCGTGAGCGGTAGCGAAGATAACAAAATTTATATCTGGGATCTCCAAACTCGTCAGATATTGCAAGTTCTCGAAGGTCACCGAGGTACAGTGATTTTTATCTCTGAGAACAAGAGTTCACCTGCGTTTTGTTTAGATGTTGTATTGACCGTGGCCGTAAGCACCTTTCTACGATGTTGAAAAGAACCTTGAGGCTGATTGTTGTTCCTCAGACCCACCCAACAAGGAGCATCATAGCGTCGGCAGCCATGGACAAAGATTTGACAATACGGCTTTGGCATGACGATGTATAGTTGATAAATTCATTTCTTATGTTTGGTTACATAAATACATTGTGTTTTGCGCCGTGATCGATTGATCTGTCAACTTCTGGTACGTTCGGCGGACCTGAGTCAGTCTGGGGCGATGCAAATTTAAACTCCGCTGGATCTTATAAAGAGGTGCCACATCCTCTCTCCCTTAACTTTCTTCTTAACCAGCCTACACACACACTTCACCATGCAAATTTTCGTCAAGACCCTCACTGGCAAGACAATTACTCTTGAAGTCGAGTCTTCAGATACCATCGACAACGTCAAGGCCAAGATCCAAGACAAAGAAGGGTAGGTTATGGTGGGACATTGTCGTTTATACCTCATTGACACATGTGTCAGCATTCCTCCCGACCAACAACGCCTTATCTTTGCTGGAAAGCAGCTTGAGGATGGCAGAACCCTTTCTGATTATAACATCCAGAAAGAGTCCACTCTCCACCTAGTCCTCCGCCTCCGTGGTGGCATGCAGATCTTCGTCAAGACCCTCACGGGGAAGACGATCACTTTGGAGGTTGAGTCATCGGACACCATCGATAACGTGAAGGCCAAAATTCAGGACAAAGAAGGGTAAATTCGAGTCGGTTTCGACTGTGGGCATAACTAACGTGATTCAGGATCCCTCCTGACCAACAGCGTCTCATCTTCGCTGGCAAACAACTCGAGGATGGCCGGACTCTCTCCGACTACAACATTCAGAAGGAATCCACTCTCCATCTTGTCCTTCGCCTACGTGGCGGTATGCAGATCTTCGTCAAGACCCTCACAGGGAAGACGATCACTCTGGAGGTTGAGTCATCGGACACCATTGATAACGTAAAGGCGAAGATTCAGGACAAAGAAGGTATTCCTCCTGACCAACAACGTCTCATCTTCGCTGGCAAGCAACTCGAGGACGGTCGCACCCTTTCCGATTACAACATTCAGAAGGAGTCCACTCTTCATCTTGTCCTTCGCCTACGTGGAGGCATGCAGATTTTCGTCAAGACTCTGACCGGCAAGACCATCACACTCGAGGTGGAGTCTTCGGATACCATCGACAACGTAAAGGCGAAGATTCAGGACAAGGAAGGTATTCCTCCTGATCAACAACGTCTAATTTTCGCTGGGAAGCAACTCGAGGATGGCCGGACTCTCTCCGATTACAACATTCAGAAGGAGTCCACCCTCCATCTTGTCCTTCGCTTACGTGGTGGCATGCAGATCTTCGTTAAGACTTTGACTGGCAAGACTATCACTCTTGAAGTCGAATCCTCTGACACGATTGATAACGTCAAGGCAAAGATCCAGGATAAGGAGGGTATCCCTCCCGACCAGCAACGCTTGATCTTTGCTGGGAAGCAGCTTGAGGATGGACGTACCTTGTCAGATTACAACATCCAGAAAGAGTCGACTTTACATCTCGGTGAGTTTTGAATCAGTAACTCATCATTGTACATGCCTAATGTCATTGACAGTGCTTCGTCTCCGTGGCGGTAACTGAAATGCCCAGAACCTGAACGATGTTTGGGAAAGTCGAGGGGATTGTCCGTACCATCCGTTGTACTATACTCATTGTATTTTTAATTGCAAGTTATTAAAGTAAAGAAGTATCAACTGTTTCGACCATGTCGGTCTTCTTTCTTCGTCTCCTTTTCCTTTCTGCCTGCGTTGATGTACTTTCTATGGCTGAGTTGGGGAGTGACTCGTCATACTCGTCTCGCTTCCTCTTTTTGCTTACACCAGGTGAATGGATGTTAGCATTTCCCTTTGTTGAAGACTGATTCTCTACTGGTGATTTCTTCTTCACACTTAGAGGATTAGGCCCCTTGGGTCCCTTTTTCTTCTTTTTAGGATTTTGTGTGGATAGTGAGGAACCTATGACGGTTAACTCATATGGATTGGGCTGCAAAGCTTTCTCTTCCATCTATCACGGGTTGTAAGGCTAAAGGCCTGTATACTGTTAATTGATTGTGACGTACTGCAGCTTTTGTCTCTATAGTCAAATCGCTGGGTGGTTCAAGGACCATCACTGACCGATTGATATGAACAATAGGGACCGCAGGTATCTTCCTTAACTTGACTCGGAGAGGCTGGGACTGTGTTGAAATCACGTAACGGTGCTTGTTAGTCGGCCCTGGATATTGGTGAATAGTCAGTAATAGTACGCAGGTTGGAGACTGGACCAACAAACCGACAACACTCGAGACGCAATCATCTCCGGGAATGGGCTCTCGATGATTGCATTTCCGTCGTTCAAATGTTTTCGCAAGATCGACCGCGGGCTGCTGGAATTTGCCCTGGAGATATAGTTCATGGATACAACACTGTGTGATCACTGAAACGCGGCTTTGCCGTCGAATTCTCAGCATAGTTATAATGTTGATAGTGAAATACGCACTTGGTTTAACCTCTCCTTGTAAAACGATTCCAAGCTGACGCACGAGCTCGATTTTATGCTCGACTGCCATTTTCAAAATCTCAGAGTCGACTACATAATGAAATCAGCACAGAATTATCAATGAGGTCTGGTGAAAATTACCGAGTATTTGATAGGGCTGCCTAAATCCAAACGTCATAGAGTACAATGACATGAGTTTTCGGTATGCTTTGGCTCGTTTTTGGCGCATTCTGGATACGAGAAACAGTTGGGTAGGACAACTTGAATGAATGGCCTTTTCAGGCTGTACTTATTTACTGATGTTGACGAACAAGTGAGGCTCATCAATCTCTCCCACCTCCAGTATGGTGCCTATACCTGTCTTCCTTGTGATTTCATGGTAAGTTTCCTAACCTGTATCTATATATCCAGCATGCTCAATTCTGTGAAGCCTTACTTCCTTTTCAGTCGCACTTGATCTCAACGGCAAGGTTCAGTGGAATGATGAATGCTCAGGTCATCCTCTCCTGTTAGTTATTGCGACTGTTCTTGTTTTACAATTTTACAGATATTCAAACCCTACGCCCTTCCAAAGTAATTCTAGATAACGGATGGATGAAGGGTAGTATACTTCGTGACGGAAGCTTCACAATGTATGTGTGTGCTTTATAGCAGCGCTTCACTTAATGTCAACCGTATTGTCTAGACCCGATGTTCCAGTCGGAACATATATCTTGTCCCTCATTACCCCAGACCATTCATTCGACCAGGTCGGTTTTTGATGGTGTGTCAAAGTAGCAAACTATTGACATTTAATCCAGTTACGCGTCGACGTTGTAGATTTAGAGTCGGAACCTCAAATCCGGCCCTATGTTGTTGGCACCCCTCTCAACCCCCCTTCAACTGTGCTTCTCTCGTATCCCATCACTTTGACACCGAAGAGCAAGCACGCATACTTTGTTCCTCGTGAATCATTCAACCTGTTGGCTATATTATCCAACCCAATGACGCTAATGATGGTTGCCGGCGGTGCCATGATGTTAGCCATGCCTTACCTCATGGTGAGGATCTCCCCAAGTCCATCGCATTTTATGACGACCTGACGCTGAGACACAGAAGAATATGGACCCTGAGGCTATGGAAGAATTTAAAGAGCATCATGCCAAAGTGGCCAGTTTCCAAAACGCGGTTGCAAGTGGTGATCTAAAGACTGGGTAAGTCCTTTGCAAAATAGAGTATATGCCACTGACGCGGGCGTCAGATTATCAGCCATCATGAACGGTGAAGAGCCCAAGGCGGCGCCGGCAGGAAACACATCATCCTCAACAAAAAATCGGGGAAATAGAAACAAGAAACGTTAAATATGATACATATTGTACAAAAGTTTATAACAAGTCGTGCTCCATTACAAGATATATCTCGTTATATGCGAAGGTCGACTCCGCAAGATCGTTGTCTATTGCGATGTGGTATTCGGATATAACAGGGCGCGGCGTATTATTGCATTCCTAAAGCACAGTGAGTTTAACTATAAGAGTGTGAGCTCAGATACTGTCACACCTTCGTTTAAATTGCAATATAACATCATGCGCAGCCTTTCGATCGCCAGTTTGAGCTTCGACGCGTCTGTGGTGAACTGTGAGTGCTAACATAATACACCATACCTGATGCATTTACCCATCAGTCGCTGTTGTTTCAATAATATACATTTTGTCGTTTCTGGGGTCGTTATCGCTTGTTGCAGCGGCGCCAGGAGCATCCTCTATTTTTAGAGAGGAAACAGCTAGATCTTTGGAGAGACTTTGCACTGTCGGTGGTTTGTCCGAAGAGTGAGGGTAATCAACTACGAGAACATGCTCATTGGGATGTTGTGGCCACAAAACAGACGGGGAGTCATTGGCATAATGGTACTGGATAATGGGATGACCAAGGATACTCGACGGTGAGCCTGAGTTGGCTGCAGAGGCAGATGAATGAGAGACTAGGATATAATATGGTGGTTGGCTCATGGGATCGATTTTGGTCTATTTGGCAGTATCTTTAGATTGAGGATTACCGGCACCCCTGATCGAGCCTCGATCGTGATAAACGCGCTTGAGTGCAAACATTATTCCGGTTCTCTTCCACAAGAGCTTTTGGAAGGTTCTTGGAGGCTCTTGGCCGCTCAAAACAACAAGTTCGTACCATGCTTGACATACCAAAAATATCCAATCGGCCGTCAATGGACCATGATAGTACTGATCGGCATGGGGACTCTATGGCAACCGCTCCAACAGCGCCTGAACAAAGACCAGACGATCTTGAGGCAAACTCTCTTTTAACCGTGACAAGGAGCCCTCTCAGACTTACTTTCTTTTCCACCCACACTCCTTTTGCTCTTCCAAGATGACTCGTTTCGTTCCTTTCGTGTCTCTGGTGCTTCTAGTTGCTTTTCTCCCTGATGTACTTGCTGGTCCTGCCTGTTCCAAGAAGCACTACAAAACTGCCGATTGTCTCTCAAAGTGCAGGCCTGGCTGGGGTTGGTCGGGCAGTGCGATGGGAACCGACCGTTGGGGTTCCGTCATGCGAAAGATGCCTGCTGGCGAAACTCTTGATGATATGCTTCACAGGGCCTGTGGCTTTGAACCGTATGTACACTACTAGGTCTTTTTTTCTGTTTTTAACCTTCAATAGGTCCTCGACTGTCAAACAGCCCCTCGGAAATGTCGAGACAGGATCGGTCACTTTTTCTCCTACTTCCAGCTACACTTCTGCCAATACGCACAAAACATTCCATCCTCCTACCCTTTCTTCTTCGACGGAGCCTTTGTTCTCTTCGTCCACTGTCTTGAGCAGCGTACATCGTGTTCCTTCGACATCACAGAAGCCTTTCTCGACCTCTACTGTCAGTCCTGCTCCCCCGAAAACAAGCTCCAAATCATCATCCCCTCCGCCTACATCTAGTGTTCACCGCACTACGACAAATAGGACGCCCACCACCCCCACTACCACCAAAGCTGCCGCTCCTACCACGACTGCTGCCTCTTCTAGTGGCAACTCATCGAGCAGCACCACATCTGGCGGTGATATCAACGCCTACCTCTCCGCTCACAACACAGTCCGCGCCCAGCATGGAGCTGCGCCATTGACTTGGAGCGACAATCTGGCTTCTAAAGCTCAGACATGGGCTAATAAATGTGTTTTCAAGCATTCAGGAGGATCTCTTGGTCCTTTCGGCGGTATGTTGCTCTAGACCAGGTGACCTTGGGTATGTATTGACGGACTCTTCAGAAAACCTTGCCGCCGGCACAGGTTCCTCGTATGGCATTGCGACCGCTATTAAATCCTGGACGGACGAAGTCTGTGAGTACCCGGAGATAACTATATCTCGTACAGGCCCCCTTAACATCACGCTTCAGCCGAATACAATCCGTCAAATCCCACTTATTCCCATTTCACACAAGTTGTTTGTAAGAGTACTACCCAGGTTGGATGTGCTGTCCAAGCTTGCGATGGCATCTTTGACTCTTCTTTCGGGGTACGTGGGTTTCCGAGCTTTCTTCCCCTTGTGGTCATTAACAGGTCTGTTGGCGAGTAGAAAGCGAAGTATTACGTCTGCGAATACTCCCCTCAGGGTAACATTATCGGCCAGTTCGCGTACGTCCGGCATGCCGCAAAGCCTTTTGTTTTCTGACATCACTTTCTAGTGCCAATGTGCAAGTCTAAACGGCGCCGCTCGAAGAATCATATCTTTATTATCTTTCGATTTCTTTTTCCATCCTCCAGGATTGATTCCCCCCAATTTCCGTTTCCAACGCATGAGCGTATTGTATTAGTACTAGGCACTGTGTTGTTGTTACGGTTGTCTCCTCCAAAAATGAATATCGCGTTGGCGGCCGGGCCGCTTATAGCCGGTGTGTAAAACAAACCCGTCATTTGAATTGCTTTATGCTCTCTTCACGGCTGATCTTTCTCAGTACACTTTCAAACGTCAGCTACACATTCCTTGTGCTGCTCACTATCGTCACCGTTGGCCTATCCTGTGCGGCCCTCCTTGCCCAAGCCGTTCGCACCTCGCCAAAACGGTCGTGGAAGAACAATGTCAACGCATTCGTGATCGGCGCCTCTTACGCAGTTGTCGTGCGTAGCTGTTACACATACATAGATGAACATTATCTAAAACCTCACTCGCACAATCAAGCTCGTGGCGTCGCTACTCTACTGTGGAAAACGACGGATCGCACTGCGGTTGAGGCTGCATCGTATATCCAAATCGAACAAGACCCTCATCGATGACATGCCTGACGTACGTATTATTTTTACTCAAATGTGTTTCCATACAGACGTATTATTATGATAGGTGGTAAACACGTACGTGGCACAGGAGTACGTCCGTGCGTGTCTAGTTTCATACGAGTCGTTGCCGAGGGACGCTTTCCACGAGGGATGGGGTCGGCCAGGTGCGTTGTCTGTTTCTCATCAAACGCGTCGTGTCTCCTTAGACTGCGCATGCATACATCTACTCACGCTATTGATTGGTTTCTGCTGCGCAGATACAGAGTACGACGGCATTCGTTTCCGACGGGCACTCCTTGATACGATACCCAAGATCGGTCAGCCTCACCCAGTTTCACTCTTCTTTATTACTACTGACTTATGTCTTTAGATGAGCTGGCACACATCGTCATACCTACACACCCGGCGCCAAAGCCGCACGCGCGAATGCTGCACCACTTCCGGTTCATCCTTCCCCTGCTACCGGTAGACGAAGACGACCTCACACCGCTTCATTACTACGATTCTGCCGTACAACTCGCACGGAATGGGGACACCGGGTCACTTGGTGAACGGGAATTCGAGATCGGTATCGGAGCTGCTGAGGAGATCTTGAAATGGTACGTCAAATCGGGCTGGTCAAGATGAAATTGAAATTGAACACGCGATGTTTTTTTTTTTAAAAAAAAACTTTTTCAGTCTCAACGAGTGTCGATTGGAGATGATCGAGGGGTCGTCTACGCAACTGAGCTTGGTGTCTAGTGATAGTTTGAAATGAGTCATTTGAGGCTAAAGGATGGACCGTTGAATTGAGCGCGCGCGCAACGTGTGGTTTGACTCTCAGCGCGATCGGACCTATGTACTGAAAGATTCCCCCAATTCTGACGCGTGCTGCAATTCTAAATCGTGGACATCCAAGCAAATTCTACAGATCTAAGAGCTAAACGGTATCATCTCCAAGCTTAGAAAACGAAAACCTGGGTAAAGAAGGTTAATGGACGTTTGACAATGGCACATGAGAGAAATCTTTTACCTTGTCGGCGAGTTTGCTGACAGTGCGTGGAGCCGGGTATTTGAGTTCCTCAAGATTTTTCCTAGAAGAGGGTTAGTACCTTGGTCCTCTGTCAACTTGATTGATACTCACTTCATGGCGCCAACCATAGGGGGAGGGCCTGGAGAGCAGAGTACATCAGCATCAGACGCGAAGGAAAGGGTGTGCCTTACCGCAAATAAGAAGTTTGCTGTTAGTAGTAGCGGGATTAGGGAGGTGCTCTTTGATGTGCTCCTTGGTAACGAAGCCGACGCCTCCCTTCCAACCTGGGGGCGGGTTGTTGAGGACGTAAAAGATCTTGAACTTGGCTTCGTGAACGTCGAGGAGTTCGGCGAGGTCATCCTTGAGGAGGATGTCGTCCTCGTTGACGTTGGCGTAGATGAGAGTGACGGTGGTCTTGTCAAATGGATTACGGAGGGCGGCACGGATGATTTGGATCATGGGGGTGATACCAGTTCCGCCTGCAATCATGCTAATGTGGTCGGCAAGGTCGGGAGAGTACTGGAAGTTGCCCTTGGGACCCTTGACACGGATGGTGTCGCCGAGCTTGAGTTGAGCAAAGCGACGTGAGATGTTGCCTTTTTCATAAGACTGAAAAAGAGTGTAAGAGGATGTATATTGAAGCGAGTAATGATATACCTTGATGAGGAGGTCAAAGTAGCCGCGGTCGTCGTCGTTGCTAATGGGAGTGTAGCTACGGATGACGTCCTTGCCATTAATCTCGGCAGAGACGGAGATGTGCTGGCCTATGGGAAGACCCAGGACGTCCTGCTTGTGAGGCAATGTGAAACGGTAGCTGTGGAAAGTTTGAGGGGGTCAACTGAGATGAAACGACGGGAGTTACGAACATGGCAGTATTATGGGAGACGACGATTTTTTTCTCAAGGGGGTACTCTTGCCATGCGGCTGGGTCGAGAGGCTTTGCGCGGCCTGGGTGCGCGTGAGATTAATGACGCGTCGTGGGGAGATACACAGACCTGTGTGGAGGAACTTGACGTAGAAGGCGGTGGCAGCGACGACGGCGGCCGTAAAGAGGACGGCAGGAGAGGTGGCGAGGTCGACGAGGTCGTATGTGCCTAGACCGGGGATCTCGACTGCTCTGAGCTTGAGGACATCAGCCATGGGGAGAGGGTGATCTGGGAGACCGATGAGGATGAGACGGGAGAGGTCGTAGCCTGCAGCGATGAGTTTTCTGTTGAGGAAGTGGAGGAGGCCCACGAGGGAGGAGAAGGTGAGAAGGAGAGAGGCGAGGAAGGCAGCCTGTGCGCGGTTCATGGAAATTTATAGCAACCAACAGATTCGCACGCGTGATCTTCATTTCTCTTCTGTACGCTGGTCGTGCGTCGCCATGTCTTCCCCAAGAAAACCAAAATCCCTCCGCAACATGAAAAAACTCTCTCTCACCCTGCCCTCGTCCATCATTTCCCTCTCAGAACCCCCCAGCGCTGTCAGTCTCTCGCGCACAGACCGCTCCCGTCGCCCCTCAGTCATGTCCCTCCCCCCCACCGCAAACTCCCTCATACACCGCAAGGAGGACGCAGAGGGCGACGACGCTGTCCCATACGCAGATGGCCCCGTGGAAATCATCCCAGGCATCTGGCTCGGCTCAGAAGACAACGCCCGCGACTGGAAGGGTCTCATCAAGCGCGGTGTCAAGTCCATTCTCAACGTCGCAAAGGAAGTCTCTTGCCCCCTCGAAAATCACGCTCTTCGTGCAGTCTCCTCCACCCCCAATTTCAAGAAACCATACAAGGGCGACTCTACCTACTATCCCGCCAACATCGCAACAGGCAGGCCAGGCATGCACTACCTCAAGCTCCAGTGGTCACATGGCCAGCAGGACCTCGTTAACGTCGGTTTCCAAGCTGCAATGGCATTCACTGATGCTGCTCTGGCCCGCGGTGAGGGCGTCCTTGTCCAGTATGTCCCACTTCATCCCTTTGTGTTCTCCGTTGACACTTGTACATCCATCTGTCCAGCTGTCAATGTGGCATCTCACGTTCTGCAACAATGGTCATCGCCCTTGTCATGCGCGCAGCCGCAGATCAGTCTCCCTCTGTGCCCCCAGAGGTCTGGGCCCTCAAGGGTATGCAGGGCGCTTATTCTTACGTCAAGGAGAAAAGCAAGTGGGTTGGTCCCAACATGTCGTATGTATTTCGGTTCAATCCCGTGATTTTCTCTCACACCTCATACTCAGTCTCATTTACCAACTCTTGGAATACGAAAAAAAGCTCAAAGGAGATTCTGGTTCCCTTTCGGGCTCGGAAAAGTCCAGTATCATAGAGGAGGAGGAGGAATGGGGAAGGCAACGCAAGTTGTTTGAAGACATGCCCTCGGATGACGACCGCGAGAGCACTCTTGTCATGCAAGAAGCAGAGGAACTCGACAAAGCCATGGAAGAACGCGTCATCGCTCGCCAGTCCTCTGCCTCTTCCCTCGCTTCGTCAACCAACTCGGGAGTTGGTATGGGCGCTGCTTGGCGTACTCGCTATGCCAACGAACGCAAGCGTACTGGATCCATCGCTAGCAACATCAGCAGGTTGAGCGAGGATCTTGTCGAAGAAGAGGAAGAAGAGGAACTCCTTCATGTCGGAGGTGGGTTTGAAGGACGAATAAGCGCTGACCCATCAGACTATTCTGCTTCACCAGACGATGAGGAGGAAGCCACACCCCCACGTGTATCTGCCTTCACACCGAGAACAGCTCGTCCCAAGGTACTTCCGACTGCACCTGTGTGGAAGACGTCGTTCAACCTTGCTTCTCCACCTGTCACTGCCTTCAAGTCAACTTTCAATCTCGCTCCACCCCCCACTGCCACCCGTTCGACCTTCAACATCCCCCCACCACCATCCGCAAGTGGTACTCACTTCATACCCCCTCCTCCGAAAGGCAAACGGCGTCCTGCACCTATTGGCATCCTCCCGCCCGTCCCTTCCTCGCCCATCTCCCTCGTCATTGAATCTACACCCCAGTCTGAGACGCCCTTACAGACGAGTCGTTCGAATAGCGTATCACCCCGCTCACCCGCCCTCTCTCTTCCCCCCGTCCGCGTGCGCACCACCTCTGCATTACTCCCACCCCCTCTACATCTCCGCAACCGTCTCAAAACCACAACCGGGAACATGCTCGACCCGTCCACACCCTCCCAGACTCTCTTCGTTTTCCCCCCTTCGCCGACGACACTCACGTCACGGACGCCTTCAACGATGACACTTACATCCAACATGGGCGGGAACAAACCCGTTCCGTTCCCCAGTCTCTCTACGCCACGCGTCTCGACCTTCCGCTCACAGGGCCGCACGCGCTCCTTCATTGGCCTCGGCGCGCCGCCCACCCCCACCACCGGGTTCTCCAAGGTCGACGCACGTGGATATGTTGGTATTGAGTGATTATGGGTACTGCCGGCCGTGCCCATGCTATGTCATCCATGCGCTAGGACTATGTGTGTCACCTATGCGACGCCTTTCTCTATGATCTCAGGTTTGGTTCCCAGCTCAGTGTATCAATCAGTTATATTACCCCCACCCCTTTGGACGCTTGGACGTTGTTGTCGTTGTCGCTGTTCACGCTTTTCTTTTTTCCTCCACGTCTCTTAATTTGGTTATCAGTTTTTCCCCCACTATTGGTCGCTATCCCAGCATTCTTGTTGTGAACATTCTCCTCCGGTCGGGTGTGATAGCATTTGTTCATTATTTGTACTTGTAGCTCATTGGACTTCTTGTACATACCCTTTTATTGTATCGCTCGGCGATCTTTTTTTCGTCGTGTACATATTTTTTACCTATTTCCTGTGCATTATCTTCCTACCTTTTCTTATTCTGGGCTTGGACTGTAGGTCCTTTAGTCTCCCATCCCAACTTCCGTCCCATGTCGCCACTAGGGGTTCTGATTGAATGCATTTGGTGATTGAATATATGTATATTCGACAAAGCGAAAATCATTGTACAATTCGAGAGAAAGGTGATGTGATTATCATCGAAATACGCGACCAATGCTATTTTTGACCGCGCCAACGAGAAGTGAACCGCCAATACCACCTAAACCCCAACTTGAACCCATACTGTTCGCCCATCTCTGTTTGGCGTCCCGATCACTGAATAACAATACTGAAATCAGACTCAAGATATATGATGTGCAAGCGACGTACGCATATGTGAACCCTATGGCATTCGTAAAGTTGAACACAAGGGCAAGACCCACGATGGGAATGAAACTTGTTAGAATATTGTCATATCAGTGACGAACAGGAACACGAAACAGAAGGAGCGTACGCAAAACCCAGTTTCAGGAGCGAGACAATTAGAAGAGCGGTCCATAACAGTGGGAACGAGTACAGCGCGATCTAGATGTTTATGAGAAGGATGTACGTTCTCGCGAAAGTCGATTCTTACCCAAAACATCCTGGGACACGGAATGAGTATGCATTTTGAAGCGTGGTGTCGGCAACTTACTTTGAATCTATTGGATTAGCTGGTCGAGATGGCTAATGTGTATGTCTCCTGATCAGTGTTCGTCTAGTTAATAAGGGCATTGAACACACGTCTCGGCTTTCGAATACCCAGTAGCTCTCTCCGTCATCGTCAACCTACACTCTTAATTAGCTATAACATCCAAGAGACGGAACAGAGATTCAAACACACCTGGTTCCAGAACCGAAGGCCCACAAGAGTTCGACCTGCGACATTCTGCAGATTATTAGGAAAGGTCATAGGATCATGGAAACCCTGGTTACTCTACAATTCCAAAAGTCCATTGCCAGAAGGACTACCACTATGACTGTCTGGTGTCGTTATGAGATCATCGGTGTATTCATAAATCAGTTCCTGGACTTACTGAGAGGACGTAATTATTGGTGAAGAATCCACATAATATGTATACTGTGATGGCTGCTATTCTGAAAAAGTAAAGAAAGAACAAAGCTAGTGGATGCGCAGACTGTTGTTGCGGAAATGAATGTCGTCAACGAAGGGATGTATGTAGAGAGGAACTGTCGCACTTGTCGAAAGATGCCCGAGATACCTGTTATGAATAGAACAGACAATGTAAGAGTGAATATTAATTGCAAGGACGAAACGCGTACCCGACTCAGCATCCCCCTCCGTCGTCGCCATTCGTTGGGCATTATGTGATGTAGGTGTAAGGACAACGGGTGCTCTGGGTGTGCTGCTCTTTGAGGCTATGTTTCCTGTTGGTGCAACGGTAGCTTCATCGGGTTCAATGGTTTCGAGCAAGGGCGTGGACACGCTCATCGTGGCAGTTATGTACAAAGTGACGACAAACTTTTATTAGTGTGTCGCGACAGCACGACCAAACAACGTCATTTGGACCTCTCTTCTCCGACTCGTGCAAGCTCCTTCAGTGAGATCTATGCTACGTCAAAACGCGGTGCTCTGGACGTGAATCAAATTCGTTTCGGTGATATACAAGATGGTTTCATAATCCAGTTTTCAAGGTCATCCCACGAACTCTCGTCTGCCTTCTGTTTTACTACGCAAGAAGAAAAAAGCCATTCATCTTTCCGATGCAAAATATAGTCACCGGCTTGCCTACAGGGAAAATATGAGACGTGACTACATACCCTAAGCAGTCGACATCTGGAATCTATTCCTGGCGCAGCCTACGTGATATCCAAAGTATGTTGTGGCCCGGGACTTCATTGTCATCCGCTTTATTGATTGGTGAGCACACTTCATCTTTCTTCTCCTACTTCACATCCGATTGAACAGCGCCACCCTTTAGATGGTCGGTCGTGTTCTTCTCATTGCGGACTACGCGGAGTGTCATTCGTACTTCTCGCCTTGTCCTTTGCAATTCTCAATCCCTTGTGGACATCAGTCCCTTGCTTGTTCCCTTTTCGTTTCTGACAAGTCTTCTATCTGCTCCACGCCATGAAAGTTCCAGTTTTGTCTTTCTCAGATGGCCCACTTTCTTGCGACACTTTCCACTTCTACCTCCGCCATTGGAAATTAGGTGCACCTACCTTTATTTGTTTTGTCAACGTGCTCGTACTTACTCCTTTTGGATTCAATTTCTGTCACAAGCACCACTACATGGCTTGGTAGTTCAGTGGATAGAGACGGAGATGATGCGACTGGAAGTGAGGTATCTTGAAACACTACCTATTATGTCTTCTTTACGATTATCATGAAATACTAGTAATGATTTGTTCTGACAATGATATCAGAATTACAAAAATATGTCACAGGTTATATAGAATATAAATTTAAAGTACAGTATTTTGATGAAAGACCATCAAGTGCAAGTGTACAGGTATTCCACAAGAGGGACAGTAGGACAGACAACGGAGTATAGTGCATGTCCATGTTCAAGATTAGAATCGTGCCTCTGCCGCCCGCATCGCAGCACCTAATCCAACGCGTACAATTCTAAGGATTTCTGGCTATGCAAGGTTATCGTAGGAGCTAGTTGTCGACTGGAGAGACCTACGAGGAGAAACAAACGATTTATGAGCCATTGGCGGCGCTCTTCAGGATCAGGATTCGGACCAGGATCAGGGGCCAGAGGAGGCAGAGGAGCATCGGGTGGCGCCTATGTTGATATCAACAGCGGTTCAAAACATGTTTAATAGGGTACGTACAACCATTTGACCGTTCGGGGAGGCTTCGACAGGCTGAGTGGGTACGCGAGGCGCAGCCGCAGTCGAAGCTTCATCAACGGTAGGCGCCGCCTACAATGGAGTCAGATCCAGAACAAAAAGGTCCTAGAGGATACATACCCGACGATCAGTTGATGCCTGCAGAGACCTGTAAAATTCTTCAAAAGATCTTTCCTGTATCGGGTCGTTCATCTCGTGAGCAAGCCGAAAAAAATACATTAGAACGAACCTGATGAGGGATATAACCACGATGGACGGGAAGGATGCGCATATACGGGTGGTAGCGTTGGCCGGTTCGAGATTGGTACGGCGGGAGGCAGTACGAGTCCGCCCATGTGTCGAGTGAAGTAGCGTCCTCGTACAGAGGAAGCGAAAAGGCGCTGCTGTGTCCTGCATACGGTGGAGGCTCGTCAAATTCGGTGGAGGGCGGAGCCATGATTGATGGAAGTAAGTAGAGTAGAGAAGACGGCGCTAGGAAGAAAACGTCGCAAGGTCCTATTTATTTATCCAGGCTTTGTCGACATCCCCGTGCTTCTGGAAAAAAAGGGGGGGTCACTTACTTACATATTTAAATTTTGAACGTCAGCTCCATCTTTTAAATCAACGCCGCTTCTTCTCGCCTAAGAGAAACCTTATCGACGGGGAATTTCAAGGGGGATTGTGCGCGCCACCTCTCACGTCCTCCCCATTTCTCGTAGTTTACTTTGAAACCAGTAGAAGAGAGAAGCGGCGGGGAAGTTAGCCCGATCGATATGTGAGATACGATCGCGTAAATTCGAGATCGACGGCGGAAGCAAATTGGCTGAGGAGGTTTGAAATGTTTTTCCGCTATCGAGACGAAACAGGATATCGCCGCACGTTTGCCAATGCGGGAGGAAATATTATGAGCATAGCGGCCGTGAAATGTGTAAACGGGCAACTTGAACATAACGGCACCAATTCCCAGGCTCAACACTCTTCTTGCTTTCGCAACAAACTTCCCCAAACCGCCCAACTTGTACCGTGACAGCAGCAGAATTCACCTGTTCCCTTCGATAGCTAACAAGGTGGTAGCTGAAAATTGGGGCTGATCGGGTCAACAGTACTCGAGGACAAAGATTCATTGCTGTGTCCTCACTGGCTATTTTGCAACCAGTGACTCTTGACGAGGACTTGGGGTCCATTAACTTCTGGGTCTGGACAATCAAGTGGTTTAAGACAGCCTAGGCATATTCGGACCGGCGCTTTTGCATTTTGACATGTGTAAAGGTGCATCTTTCGTTGCGTTGCGTCTTTCCGTCGTCAGGCCACATCTTATATCTTCAACCTTGTATACTTGGGACCTGCGGCCAGGAGTATGTCATTCTGTAGTATCCTGCTCTTCAAATCTGGCATCTTCGTAGTCTGCAGTCACCAACGGCACAGCTTGAGTCCTCGAAGCTCTTGTCATTCAAGATAAGTAAAACATTCGATTTGAACTCTCATTCTTACCTCAAAACGCATCGAGTGGCTTCTCAACTCAAGTCACACCAGGTCGCTATGGTATTCTTTACTCGATCCATCCTTCCCCGGCATCGTTTGCACGCCTCGAGGCTATAATGATTGGGTCGTAACTGTCACGTGACCGTCGCATAAAATAGCCTAGACGTGAGTCACGCCATTTTTCGTCTTCGTCGTCTACCACCAATGATCAAGGCTTCCAAACCAGTGTCTGAACAATAGCTCAACCAACAGAGAAAGCTCATGAAACAACAAAGAGTACTTACTGTCTCGAGAAGTTCAACATTTGATCAGCAACATCCAACCAACCGCCCAACCAAAGATTCAAGAACAAAACTTCAAGATGCTACGACGCAATGAATGACTGAACTACCTTAGAGCCATGTTGAAAGATCAATGTCAAGTCCTGTCGAAGACAAATGTGCAACATGAGCGCACCATTCTGATCCTCTGACGCCACACCTCTCGACTACGGATTGAGGACCCCATATGTGAACTGTGCACGGTCACTGCTTGTTGAAAGGCCTTGATGCACCAAATTCTATCTCCAAGTCTTCTCCGCCTGGTAAAAGTGGGAAGCGCCACAAGGTCTCGGTCTTGGGTGTTATTTGAGCTATGCCGACCATGTTGTCACCATTATGCCAGAATGAAGACTGGGTAAATCGCCCATTTTAATCTTCCCCGAATCGTGGAGGTGCGTTTGCACAGACTGAAGGTGCTCAAGGCTGTCGTATCGCCTCTCAAAAACGTTCGTCAAAGAATCGTCCATTTCGCCCCCCACCTCAAATTGCGAGGATGCGTTCGCACAAACTAAAGGCACTCGGGGCTGTCGTATCACCGGTCGAAAACATTCGTCAAATATAGTGAATTGGTGCGTCAATGATCAATCCACCCTGTTTGGCCATCAGCAAGAATCAACCTCAACATTCAGATAGATACCTCTGAAATTTAGCTATCTCACTGCCCCCTAATTTCCCGGTATCGAGGCCAAAATACCGCCAAGTCCATGCTACTATCCTATGTTCTTTTAGAGCGCCTCGTGCAGGATAACAAGAGAATATTCGAACATCAACCGCCGTTCAGGTCCGTCATTTTGCAAACGCAGTCCGTTCGTATTGAGGCGGCATTGGATGGTTACGAGGTGAGTAGGTATGGCTTTATTCTTCGGAAAGTAATCAGGCTGATGATTTGTATGGCAGAAAGAGTTGCTGACAGAGTGGGAACTTGGTCACGACGGTGACAGGGCCTGAAACTTCCTGGCCTTATTTAACTTTTTTTCATATGTAATATCAGCACGTCTGGTGCTGTATATTTTCAACCAGTATGCTCTGCAGCCAATCGGCTCTCTTTTCACCACTCACTTGAGCATTTAGCTACTGAAGCCGTTGTTGATGTTGGCAGTCAAGAATGATAATTCTTACATACTATGTTGCAGAATAGGCAATTGCCACCAGAATTCGTTCCCTTGACACTTGGAGGTTTGGATTATTCAAGGCACTTACACATTCCGTTTCCGGGTTTCCTCTTCGGAGAATGGGAGGAATGGAGAAATGGGATTTGAATTGTTTTCAGTGGCATGGGCGCTCCGATACCGTGAGTCGTTAGCTTCTGATTCTGAATCAGGCGACTTGAATCATAGACAGGTCTGGTATCGCATGTCCTGCTCTTGTCCGCAAACAAAGTTCGACCATTAAAGTCCTCACCTTGTTCTCGACACGCTTTAGTCAACGGTGTGCTATGGCACTCACCGAACACGAATGGAGTCCATCAAAGTCTAGGGAATGTCACCACTCTGAAGGGTGAATGAGTATCCATTTTCCAGATTTCAATCGCATTTACTGAAGCTCAAGAAGGCAGAATGATCAGACCAACCTCAAGCATAGAATTCCTGTGGAGATGTCACATTCAGAGTTGATGGTACACTGGATGATGATCATGTAGGCACACGGGAAACTTTGGGACCGAAAGGGGTGAGCGCAGGAGGGATACACTTACTCTTCGTATTCAAGAGACGGATGATGAAAAGTTCCAGGTTTCTTTAGCCGTTTTGAGGCAAGTCTGCATCTTTCCACCTCTGCTCAACCTTATTTGTTTCGTTGTCGTTTGTATTCCAAAAGGTTTTGCTTTTCTATTAGGATACCACTATATAACAATGAAATAATGGAGCGATTTATGTCGAGGATTTTTAGGTATTTTCGCAGCAATTCAGCACAGTGGCCCTGCGGGTATCTCGTATCTACTGACTCTTCTTTCCCATTGTGATGTTATTTAATGAATCAGTGAATTAGAATGAGCAATGTCACCCTATTTGCTAATCACAGATGACGACCGAACAATGAAGCGGAGTACTTACTTCGTACCAGCAGTGGCGCAAAGGTATATGAGTGGTGTGTTGCTGATCAAGCGGCCACGTGGGGCATACCCCTACACAGCCACTAACTTGAAATAGATCTTGCCAGTGATGTACTCACATTGACCTAGTGACATCCATGCTTGATGTCGGAAAGGCGGCCTAAGAAATCTAGGACTGGTGGTCTCCCATCCTTTGGTGCACCATCAGAGCTCGACAAACCTTCAAGCTTCCAGCAGAACCCGTCTTCCTCTGCATCATCGACGCGTGTCATCGCTCCCACTACAGCCCCTGCTCTCACCACGATATGTGCGCGTGTATTTGCTGCCAACTTCTTGGAGCTCAGAAAGCATGAAGCTGCATGGGGTCGTGTCTCTCAGTCTCTAGCGGCCCTACCAGATATACTTATACCAAAAATCTTTGCGATGCTTCAAAACACTCATCCGACATATCTGAATCACGAAGTTATTGTGACTGTGAGTCATATTGACTTGGGCGTGACTTTTTTTCTCAATTTGCACAGTATTTCTTTCGCGGCTCCTCGGTGACCCTTCGAAAGGATCTTCCAGGTGTCAAACGGAGGACTATTCTAGACATTGCACGCTTCAATCCGGGCGTAAGGCAATTGGAGCTGACTGGTTTCGACGACTTACCAGACAGTGCCTTCGCACAACTTTTTCGAAAGCTGTCATACCTGCAGTCTCTAATCTTGCGGTGATGACGTCTCATGATTTCATCCAAAAGCTGCGACATTTACTTTCAACAGAGGATGTACCAAAGTGGCTGGTGAATCGATGCAAGCTGTTGCTCAAAATTCAACGGACCTTCGAGTTTTGAATGTCAGCTATACGTCTGTCACACCTGCTTCATTGATCCCTGTTGTCATAGCTTGCCCTCACATGGAGGTCCTCAAGGCGGCCGGTATTCAGAGTTGGGTCCGTGCTGTAAAGCAAATGTTGAAAAATCTAAAGATCTTATGTCCTTTTCAGACAGATGCCACATTGTCTAAATTGCTCGCTGATCTCCCAGATGAGTTTCAGCTGTCTGATCTTCGGACTCTCAAGCTTCGACAAACCTCAATATCTGAGGTTTCTCTGAGCTCCATACTGAAACTTTGTCCTGCGCTTCGAAGACTCGATATTTCTTTCACCCTTATTCGACATCCGCCGCAGCTCTTGGATTCTCGCATGTCTAACCTGGAAAAGCTTTCATTGACCTCCACGGCTATTTTACCGAACGATCTCATCAGTGTGATCAGCCTTTTGCCAGGGTTGCGCGTGCTCGCAATTGGGGCCATGGGCGCCAACCGAGGATCTCGCGCATCTATCGGAAACACATCGGCAATGACTATGACTGATGTTACACTTACGTCCCTTACCTCAGTTTTGGAGCAGTTCCAGCACATCGAAGACATCAGTCTAGTTGGTAACACAAAGTTAGGTCTTGCCTCAAAGCACCCTAGTGCTATGTCTATCTTTATCAAGAACGTTGGAAGAAGATGCAAGGTCCTTCATGTTGTTCGCTATACATCCATTCCTTGTCTCATTCTCAATCAATCAGAAATTGAATTTAGCAGGAATTCATTCTGTTCGTTCATCTGACTTAGCTGGGCTAAGTGCCACGGACACTGATATAGCATCGCCTCTCGAAACTCTCATATTGAACAATACCTCAATTGATGATGAAGTTGGCCTTTATATAGCAACTTGTCTGACCTTAACTACTCTAGCAGTAGCTGGAACCAGGATGACCAGTACGCCGTAACACTTCCGTCACCGATCTGGTGCTTGAACTGTTGACAGACGAAGGCATCTTCACGATCATCGACTCCTGCCAAAAGCTACAGAAGCTGGATCTTACAAGCTGTAGGTCCATCAAGGTAGTAGATCGTCGAAGGTTTTTTGACGTACGTGCATCGAGATTCCATGCAAGCTGATTCTTGATGCAGTTTTCAATCAGGTTTGGAAAGAAGATAGAGATACAACACATTGAAAGCTATTGTATGAGTCGCGATCTCCCAGGTACTCAGGATTTATTATATATACATTGGAGTACTGTCATATCTACCATACACGCTGCCATCATTTCGTGCTAACGTTCAATTCGGAGTGCATTGAGAGTAGTCTGAGAGGTATATGAGTATTTTGAGATGGGAGCGAACTACTCAAACGTACATGGGTTTTGATATGTGCAAGTAAACCCTGTGACACAAGATGTTGGGCCCGTCCAGTTGGAACCTTCATACAAATAAGACTTGTAAATATCAAGCAGCAACTTTGGTACATACCTCCGCATTGACCATAGCCTGAAGCAGGTGTTCCAGTCGCCGGAGCAGATGAAGTAGTTGAGGAGGCAGTTGAGGAGGTGGTCGAGGTAGTAGGCTGTGAGGTAGTGATTGTAGTTGTCTTTGACGTTGTTGGACTCGCAGTTGAAGAGGAAGCCGACGTTGAGGTAGATGTGGCAGTGTTTGGAGGAGCCTTTCCGCTAACGTCACCATAGAAAATTCCTCGCCCATTAGTTCCGATGTAGATACTGGACTGGTAGTCAGCCAAGGTCAAGAGGCTGAGACATAACGTACCGTCCGTAATTACGGAGGTCTGCGGCTAGGACATTGGCGCTGGCAGATCCAAACCCGTGTGTAGCGTCGTTAATCTGTACCCAGTTTACACCCTGATCATCCGATCTGAAATAACCAGTAGTACTACCGATTTGGGCGGCAGCAAACACGGCAGGATAACCGCCCGCTGTAGCGGGCGCGCCGAGAGCGATGGCCCAGGCCTGAGTGATGCCTGAGATTGCATTGAAAGTCGCACCGGAGTTAGTCGAGTGGTAGAGCCCGGTATCCGACGATACCCAAATATCACCAGTGACACTGGGATGAACGACGATTTTTACAGGGGAAGATGAACTTCCAAGACTACCCTTCACGCTGAAGGTATTGCCATTGTCCGTAGAAACATAAAAGGACGAGCCGGATGCCCCGTAGAAAATCCCAGTTGTTTTCTTGTCTGACGCGATAACGGCTGTTGAAGGCAAAGAAGAAACGACGGCGAAAGTTCCCTGGTTGGCTGAGACTTGCACGCCATTTGCGCCGGTTCGCCAGAGAACAGTAGTGCCATCAGCTGAGAGAGCCACTTTGCCACCTATTTCATGTGTCAAATCTTTGTCATATCTCATGCGTACAACGTACATACCTGAAACATTATCAGCTGCCCCATAATGTTGCGACCAGCTAGCCCCTGAGTCGAATGAAAGCGCCACTTGTTTTCCAGAAGAACTGCATCAAGAATAGCATGAACGGCGATCAAGGATACCATTCAAAAGCGCACAAACCTATCTCCTGTGCCAATGCGAACCAGGTAGGCCGTATTCATACCTGCATAGTCAATGTCCGCACAGGTAGACCATTTGGGGTTGGTGTACTCGGCAGTCGGAGGAGTGGTCAGTGAGTTGTGGACAAAGCCTGCAATATCGCCATCAAGAAATTAATTCAGATAGTGTAGAAAGAACATATTTACCCTCGATATCACCAAGAGCCGAGTAGAGTAACGGGCCCGAGGGTGGTGCAATCAAACCTTGGACGGAGGTCTCTTCAATACCATCGGCCCACGAATTTAGGGTGATGTTGTGCGTAGTATCCCACTATGGAAGTTGAGTGGGGTGAAGTGAACCCGCAGTGTGTATCATACCTTGAGCAAATCACGCCCACCATATATAGTAGCACCGGTGCCATATAGCCAGTGATTTGAATCGAAAGGATCAATTACAAGAGCTAAGTGTGTCGATTTAGCAAGCTTCAGGTTTCATTACCATTTTGCAACATACCTTCCATCATCCATCCGATCTGCAAGTCTCCCAGGGTAAAGTCCACAGAGTTGGGTCCGAGCCATGGCGCAAGTGCAGCATTATAGGAATAATGCTTGGCAATAGTTGGATAACTTGGAGACCAATCCCAAAGAGAGGACCACGTGGTTCCGCTGTCTGTGGATCGGAAGATTTGGCCATCTGGCCACCAAGAGTTGAGTGCAGCGACCATTATAGTGCCCGGATTCTGAATATCGATAGCAACCCCCCCAAACCCGAAGTATAGGTCGCTACCGGACACCGGAGTAATGTCTTGCCCTAAATTCGAGCATAAATATCAGACACAGTAATAAAATCTTGAACATGGGCCTTACAGGTCTCGCTCGCAATGGAAAATCTTGCGACTGAACCAGAAGTCCCGTCATACTACGTACGCATCAAGTCAGAGGAGGTGAATTTTAACTCATCGCTACACGTACAGGGCCAGCGCCATTCGAGTATGAGACATACAGCGCCTGTTCACTGGGAGATATAACACCTTTGTGTGGAAGGTAAGTCGTGTTCTGCCCAGCAACAGCATTCCCTGGCGTGTACATCGTGAATGTCAATCGAACCAAGCGGTGTTATTCTCAGCTCACATGAAGTTCCGCCATTAGTAGTGACGAAAATATTAGTGGAACCCGCGTTGGCGACCCCGACGAAAATACGTGGTGTCGTTGATCCGGATGTGCCAGATGACTTGTCAAAGGTAACCCAAGCAATACCTGTTAACCAAGTCACAGGCATCCCAAACGAATCGTAAATTTGGCATACCAACTATGTCATTGTTATACCCCGACGCGTCCGTGGGGTCGGGAACATAGGTTCCTGACGAACAGTCAAAAATGACGCATCGCGAGTCCAAATCTAAACGACGCACCGACGCTTGGAAAAGATGTGACCTGAGTCCAGGTAACACCGAAATTCGTAGACTTCCAGAGCCCGTGGCCACTTCTGGCACCGAAGAAGAGAATGGCGTTATTATTGGGGTCTACTGCAAGTCGCTAACAGCTGGATGTTAATCGATGGATACATTTCAGGCAATCAGTTGTACCTCTCCCCTAAAATCATATAAATAGGTACTTATGGAGTAGACAATTTGAGCTCACATTCCACGACCTGGCATGTTACCACCGACCTTGAAGGGGAGCGAAGATGAGGTGAAAGTCGCACCGTAATCTGTCGAAATAAGGATTTGTCCATTGTTAGGGTCCCACGAATTTGTATACATTCCCGTCGCCTGTAGAATTGGATTGATATCTTGGAGACTTATATTTTTAATTATACATATCAAGTAGAGGCGGGAAGGTGTGATTGGGTCGGTCGCGAGAGCATCGACACCCCAATAATTCCATCGTTCATTATCGGCAAAATCGAGGAGAGGAGTCCAGGAGTCGTCCGAGTTCAATCTGTATGCCCCACCTATATCCGTGCGAGCGTAAGCCAGGCCCTAAAAGAAAATTCGAGATTACAGAATGAAGGTGATCAGGAAGAGCCTACCTTTTCGGTTGGATTAAATACGATTCCGGGCACAAAACCACCACCACCGCCTATTTTGACATTCTTCCAAGTGTAAACTTGGGAGTTGACGGCGTAGACGAAGGGGAAGACGGCTACCGCGGTCAGAGCCGTAAGTAAACCTGACCTGAGCATGATTGGAACGGGCAAACTAGGTGTTCCATGATGGTATATATAGAGGCCATACACCTCAAACTGAAGACACAGTTTTGTGTAACCGATAAATCAGCGGAAGCCCACTAACATCCGAGAAAATGGCGGGGTAGAAATACGCGGGGTGCAAAGAGAATTTGTTCCTAGCAAAAGAGCTATGTACCTGCCGTCATTCGGTACAATATCGATGTACGCCGAAGTTTAAGCAGCAGTTATTAATGACATCAAGTTCATCAATACTACAGTAGTGTATTCCAAGTGTTGTCCAAGTGTATTGGCATTCAGCCACTGTAAGGAACGCCAACAAAAATGTACCAGGGTTCCGAGGAGATAGTAGTCGAGGACAACCCGATTCTCAAATCAACATGGGCCAGGGAACTTTGAGGTGACGAGAACACATTCCATTTGCAAGGGTATGATAATGTCATTAATGATCCGAATCGGCGACAGAAAAACCAAGTGTGACACCTGTCACGTGTCCTGAGACTGGCACGCGACCAGTGTCACTGTTTCTAATTTTAAATTCTTCCGTGCACACCTTCAACGTTTCCTGTATACCCTTCTCATACTACATATACTTTACAAGTATCTATTATTTAATGTCCCTGGAAAACCACCTGCCAGCTGGCACTGGCCTTCGCGACACATCCGCCCTTGCAGACTCGGAGCTCTCGTACATCCACGTCAAGAAAGTTCCCCGGCGTGGATCTATCGACAGGCGCACCTCCCGCTCGCCTATGGCTGACAGGCTTAACCATATGAGCAACATTGACATAGCAAGTTTACTTTTGCTGCTGTGACAGCTGACCCTTCATGACGCTTCTTTTAGACTACGTCCGTGACCTATCCGGGGTATCTCAGTTTGTCGATTCCTTGTACGACGTCGGACGATGGCACTCTTGTAGCTGTTACTCCACGCGCTCCATCAACCGCCTTTCAGCTGCCGCCCTTGCCCTATGCATCTCCTTTACGACTCCATTCTATCTTTACAGACACCGTAGCCACTTCCCCTGCCCAATGGGCAACCTCACACCTACTATCACTCCAGAACCCCACGTCCGATGTAGAACTCAAGTCTGAATATCAAGGACATACTACTCCATCACCTACCCCGGCTGCTACAAAGACTCGCGTAGTAAAACTTCCGCCCATCATGCATCCAAATAACCCATATATTCCTTGGACTCCTGAAACGAGGCGTGAAATTCTTCGGCCACCGGTTACTTGTTCCACTCATGTCAACTCGGCTGCACACGAATGCTCCAGTCCTGCCTTTCACTTAGAGTCGACTTCATCTAGCTTTGGTTATCGGCGAAGCGGAGTCCTATCGACGCGCACGAAACTTTCGGAGAGCTTGAAAAGCTTGACAGTTACGGTCAGTAAGAATCTCAGACAAGTGGCGAAACGGATGTCAAGACAGAAGAGTCCTACTTCGATGGTGAACACATCGGAACCGACTTCATTCTCCTATGAGGTCTCTTCCAACTCGTATGAGTCCATGGACGCAACTACACTGACTACGTGGCTCTCTGATCGACAGCGTCAACAAATTGAGTACGAGAATATCTCCTCAAGAGAACTGACACTAGATGAGTACGAGGAAAGGGGGAGCTGGACTCATCTGTCTCGATCTGCTTTAACGAATGCTGATCTTTTCGCCTTGCTCGATGGTTCGCCCCTACCTCACAAGAGCCGGTCAGAATCGCTTCCGCAACTGCGACCGCAATCTTCTTCCTTGTTTGCGCGTTCTCCACGAGTGGCTTCCTTACGTTTAAATGCAGAGGGCACGTTGTTGGCGCGTGACCGTGAAATGAGTATGCCAGGTGGTTGGACTTTTGGGTGATGTGAATGTTACTCTTACACCCTATACGCCACACTATACCATTGAAATGTGTTCATATGTATTATCAAGTACTCTTCGATCTTGTGCATTATGCCTCAAGTCATTGAAGCCCTTTGACAGTGACTAGTGAGTACAATTCTGAAGAAATGTTGACTTGGTGCATTGACTATCAAGATATAACCATGAAATCACGGCTGATAGTGTTTGAGTAGGGTACATAGCTCAGGTTAAGTATCCCTTGGTGGATCAAAGCCCCGTGCAGCATCTGCGTCATATAGGCCTACTTTGTAATGTAGATATTGTAGTTTCAATATATGTTCCAGGGATCAAAATTCTTGATGTTTGGCAATACATGAATGATGTTGTAAATGAAAGATAAGCGTCAATGTAGTGATAATCTATGTTTTAGAAGCAGGGATATGAAGATTGATAGCTGGAGCAATCATCAGTCACGGTTATAATGCAGGCAGAAAACGGACGAAAACGAACCTCGATACCAATTTAGAGCGTCGGATGGGGAGGGAGCGTCAAAATAAAGAATTGCTTTGTTATCGACGAGTCGGAGAGCTGGAAGTAGTCAGTTGATAGTCGATGAGAGAAAAGATACGAACACATACCATTGCCATGGCCAATAGAAGCTGGTTGAGGTAATGTCTGCATCCTTAGCACTGCCCACAAGTCTACAGAGGACGAGGGGTCCTTTCCACCCGATGGATCACGGCATAATACTAGTAAATCATTGCACAAAATTCCAACTAAGGGTCGAGGTGTCAATTCGGGAGCCAAACAATCCACTTGCACTGTGGACGCATCGCCTTGGGCGTTGATAGCCTCACAAGAGATTATGGTCTTGCGTACAACACGTGTCAGTAGGAGAGGACCGTCCATGATGAGACGCCTTGGCCAAACTTGAGTTCGTGCCTCGCGAAAAAGACAAGGTTTGGACATACCGGTGTGGTTGAACAAGAGGACTGGGAAATTTCCCTCGTATTCTGCTTTGCCATTGGACAAGCTTCCGCCGGGATTCAGACTCTCGTTTTCCTTCATTCATGTTGTTTGCAAGAGACGAGATCTCCACCAGTGCTCGTTCCAGAGGGTCATCTTCGTACTCGTAATTAGGTGGAGTACTCCTTACCAACTCCTCTAACTGACAGCGACGTGAGCCTGCGGTAGCGGAGGATGCAAAATAAATTACGCACCAATAATCGGTAACGAGGTATCCGTTGGACGGGTAAGAGCAAATAACCTTCAAGGTTTAGTTGAGAATGGCGGGGGTTCAGACGACACCGTTTCAGGTAGGATTTGATCCGCTTGCGCTGGCTTGATGTGAGATTTGGCACCCCAGTGGCGGCAGAGCTAGCATCAAGAGTACTCGCAGGCGCAGAGGCCGCGATCACACCAGTAAGTTGGCCGGTGCTAGAAGATGGTGATATTGCTGATAACGCCGGACTAGTGGCACCATGTGGGTTACGTCCTGCTGTCCAATATTTGACACGTGAGACTGCATTGTCAAAATTACTATTCGAGAGGATGTGCAAGAGTGAGTCTTCTAGTCTAAACAGTTAAGAAGGCTTACTTTATATAGCTCGAGTACATCTTCATGAAAGCAGCATGCTTGAGGAACATGGACCCCACGGCTTTGACGACGCTGAGTGAAAGCTGTCCGTCAGCGTCCACCTGCTGGAGACTCTCGGACGACTTCATCAATGGAGCAGCCGCAACTTCAAGTGCAGGAAGAAAACTGTCTTTGTGGAAGGAGAAAAGGGCATCAATACCACCAAAAACGAGCTTCCGTTCGGCAGCAGGAACAACGGTGTCCTTTAGTGAACTAACTCCACTCAGGATGTTAACTGGGTCACATGCAGGCTTGATATAAATATCCATCAGTTCTTGAAGGCCCTTCACGTAAGTTCGCTCAGTTCTGTATGGAGAAATCAGCTGAGTGCAGATAGGTATATATAACTTGATAAACGCACGCAACAATCTCACGGACAATCATGGCCCGCTTCCCCTTGTCGTCTTTAAACTTCCGCTCCTCTAATGATGAGCCCGTACTGTCTGTGGTCGCAATGCTGAGAGTTTGGGCGGAACTTCCACTGCGGAGACCAACGATCGACTCGTTGGACCTAAGCTGTCCATTGGAGTCTGATGACCCCGTAGAACCGCTTAGCGCCATGGAGACCTCGCGCTGACCATCAACTATGGTGGGCCGTCTTGATCGAGGGGACACCGTATCATCCGGTGCGGCACCGTACATACTCATGGTCTGTGGCTGTTGTGATAACCCTAGGTCATTCATATCCTTGAGGTATGCCATTACTGATCGAAGTGCGCGATTGTAAGCTTCACGCGCTCGCTCCTCCTCCCGACGCAGATAATGGTCACTATCGCCTATCGGGGTTGCGACTCTCTGCTCGTCCTCTTCATCGGTGAGAGCTGATAATGGTGGTACAAATGACAAAGGCTCTTGTTTCGACAAATTTAGAGACAAGGTTCCGGGCGCATCAATCGGGAGGAAACTTCGGCGTCGAGCTGCTCTGGGGAGCGGTGATGGAGGTGCTAAAAGCGTTGATGTTGTCGTAGATGATGGTGGCACGACTTTGAGCACTTCATGAGAAAGTTGTTCTGCAACATTGGTAGGATCTTCTGTGGCTGAGAAATGAGGAGCAAGAACGTCCAAAGTGCCAGTAGTTGAAAAACGCAAATCGATCTGAGGTGTCTTAGAGCGTTCGGGTCTTGATCCAATATGTCGCGGCAAGGGTCCTGCTGGAGTATGTGGCCGGGATCCAACACGGTTTTGATTAGGTGCGTCGACTTTCATCTTGCCCATCGACATCTTCTTCAAGAAGCCCCACCGACTCCCCTTCTCCTTCCCATCCTTAACGGATCGAGCTCGATTGGAAGGCTTTACATCCTGAATATCGTGATTTGATGGCTTGGCGGGAGATGAGGTGGCGCTACTACTTTGGATTGATGAGGTGCGATTGGAATCGATGGAGGAAGACGGATCTTCCAGAACCGAATCAGACGGTGTATCCCACATTGATTTCGTAAGTTGTTGCCTTATCGTAGACTGGGCTGAACTATCCCCCGGGCTCGGTCCCATCGTTGCGTATCTTTTTGTCATACCGGGCCGTGACGTAGAGCTAGTAGATGTAGTGCTCAAGAGATTTGAGCTCGAAACCGAAGTGGTATAATTGGATAATCCCGGTCGCATACTGGGTGCAGGACCTGGCTGTGCAGCTCCTGTCGTTTTTCCGCGGCGAAGATCACCAGCACTCTTCATCTTGCGTAGCTCGCGATCAGATCCAAATTCTTCAGGTTTCGAAAAAGTTGAATCGGGCTGAATGCCGGTTTGTGTCGTCTTGGCTCTTGACGATTCGAAATGAGCACGATTGGGGGTCGTACGCGTGCGACTGAGGCCGACAGCTGGCGGATGTATCTGAGGAGCGGCAGGTAGTGGAGCCGTGATGGAACGACCAATCATGGGAGCAGCGCGAGCAAGCGTGATGGTGTGGTCTTCATCCTCAAAACCAGCAATATGTTCCTCGAGGTCTGTACTGACCTGACCTGGATCAGACAAGTCATCAATGTCTGTGGTGTCCGTCTCGGTGTCGGTAGAAGATTGCATGCTTATGGGCTGAGCAGGAAGAACCGGGGTTGAAGGCGGGTATGTAGGTGACATAGGCACCTTGGTTAACAAGGGTTCGACGAGTGCCTTCCACGGTCCCTGGAACGGATTTCCGTCGACGCAAAGCGTTTTCAAAGCGGGAAGCATGCACAACCAGCTGGGTAGAGCGTTCAATTTGTTCTTTCGGACACTTATAGTGTGTAATCTATCGAGGTCGGCAAGAGAATCAGGCAATGTGCTGATTCCAGTGGAATCAGCTATTATGACACGGAGGTTAGTGAGGTCTGCGAGGAAAACAGGAAGCACGCGAAGAGGATTGAAAGCGATGTTGAGTTCTTCAAGATGTTCACATACGGCGAGGATGGGGGGCAAAGCACCCAGGAAGTTGGCAGAAATATCTAGAGCCAGAAGGCTGTGACATATCTGAGGGAGGGTTGCAGTGAGGAAGGCGGGCATCGCATTTGGTGTGCTCGAGGATCCAATTAGAAGATGGGTGGTACCTGAAAATGTTAGATATGAATTTCGATCGTGGTTGAAAGACAGACGTACCAGGCGGTACTGGGAGTAGTGTTATAGGAATGTTATCTCCCTGTACGATCAAGCCACGGCCCTCTTCAGCGATGACGACGGCAGAGGTACGCTCCTCCTCTTTCTCCTCATCATCGTCGTCGTCGAGAGGATGATCGTCGTCAGTTTCTTCCTCACTCATGCCGACCTCTTCCCTTTCATCGACCCAACCCATGTCGTAGCTTGGTTTCTGTTGTAGCCTTGGAGGATTTTCTGGGACGGTGATGGGGTTGGTGTTGGCGACAAGAGATGAGCGGGATCTTTCACTGGCGCACGATTCAGACCAGCGACTTTGGTCGACTGGCGCTCTGGATTGGATGGGGCGAGCAGAGGAGGAAACACTGGGGTCGTTTGCGAGGAGCTGGACCACGGCATCTGATGTGATGCCGACGCCTACAAGCGACTCGTCGTCGTCTCCCGAGGCGACGTGGACGTGTGCATAGTCGGCTGAGGTGAGGACACTGGCGGCACTGGTGTAGGCGGAGGATCTGGTGGAGGAGGAGCTGGTGGAGGAGAGGGCGGGTACGCTGGGAAGGTGGTGGTGTGGTGGACGAAAGGGATGTGAAGGGGGGTCTGGGACAGGCATGGGTGGGTCAGGCTGGGCGTCGTCTAGGGCGTGGTGAGATCCATAGAGCGTGGCACGTGGCCGTCCGTAACAACGCGACCCACCGTCCTCCTGCTCATCTGCACATCCCGAGGGCTCAGTACATCCCAACCAATACACAAATCACCCACTCACCACTCCATGACTCATTGGGCATCACTGGCAGTGCCTTTTCCCTCCAGTACTCCAAGTCTGCCGTCGTCCGTTGCTGAGAGTCTGGTAGAGATGGTCCAAGTCGGCTGTAATGTGCCTTCAACTTTCCCATCACTCTTCCACGCTTTCAACTGATTTCACTCACAAGAACATCCTTTGATCCACTCTAAATGTTAACCAAATTTCCCAAGTAAACACAAGCAGAATACAGGAAATTGGCCGCGACTACGACCAGCAGCTATCAAGTCAATCCGCTCAACTTCTTCTCGCACACTGGTTCCATATTCGGGTCCGAATACCCCTCACGATGAGCATGCCTTCGAACGCAAATAAGGACCGCCCGTTTCTCAGCACCGACCATCCCCTTCGGCCTACAATTCCGAGCAATCTGCAGTTGTACATACAGTATATGATTGTTACTACACCCCTGCCTTCTGTCCCATTCAGAACATTCAAAATTACCAAATAGAACCGGTATTTCAAACTATTGATTGACATTGCAAAGTCGTTGTCATTCTCTCCGGCTTAGAAATCATACAGGTCTGGTCGATCTGCTCGGAACGCAACTCTTTTCTTAGGCTTCTTTGGCTTGCCTTCCTTGTCGCCCTCATTAGCCGGGTCGCGCATCGTCTTTCCAACTTCCGAATTTTCCAAGACAACCTGAACGGTAGCTAACCCAGAGTTCTTGCTTCCAGGACTAGTAGTAGATTCATGTAGATGGTGATCCATCTCGCTCGTCATTTCAACCGTAGCGGCAGCAGACGGTGTCGTCCGACGTTCTCCAATCCCTCCTTCGATATCAAGATGGAGAGTTTCGAAAATCAGACGCTTCCTCGTCGACTTGAATGTGAGGTTATTTTCGCCACTGCCTCCAGTCCCTCCCGCAGAGGCAGACAATCCCCGTAGCGTGGAAAACTTGTCACTCGGGGGGACAATTGAATGAGGGGCAGGTAACGTGTGAATATGGAGGAGACCATGATGGTTTGGGAACGTCATCGTCATTGATGGATCAGCTGGGTGATTGCAAGCTTCATTAGAACGATATGGGCGAAAAGGGAAACAATCACGGACCAGAGAATGCGGCCAACGTGAATGCTGCATCTGTTACCCAACCAAGTTTTTGTAGCCACCCCCTCCCACCCCATGATTCCGTGCTAAGATGAGGAGCAAGACTGACTGAAGCGCAGGCAGTTGGATGTTCCCTCAGCAGGGCCCGAAGTGAATGCAGGAAATACAAAATCTCCTGTGAGCTCTTATAAGATTTAAAACATTCTTGGCCGAATCCTGACTTACCTCCTGCTTCAGTTCACCCCACAGAGAAGATCCAAGTGCAGGGATACATATCCGAATTGCTTCTGAAGCAGCAGACTTGATGGCAGTTCTGATTCGATTCAAAACTTCAGATATTGGGGCTGGCCCCGAACCAGCTGACTGCACGTTTAGAAACGATAGTTGCCCCGAGTGAATGGCTTTTTCGATTACAGACATAGGTACGCGGTTACCAAGATCAAAGTTATGGCAGTAGTCATCGTTTGTCTGTCATGAACAAGACAATGAATATCAAGAAATCTGTAAGTGATTCTGTAACCTACAGATGACGAGGGTGCCGGAACTGTAGTTTGAAATGGTTTCATCTGTTCATATCTCCATGCAATCTTGATTTTCTGATCCTCCTGCTCCCCAGATTTTTCATCATCGTCTTGGTTGATATCCGTCATAGCGTTACTTCTACCTGAAGGACTCCACATAATATCTTTTATGAAGGCTTCAGCGTTGTCATCAACGATCAACAAACAATGTTGAGAAACCAGGCCCTGTGCAAGAAAATATTTTTGCACAAGATCGCCATAAGAGGAATGAAGGTCTGGTGCCGCAATGAGCAGAGAACACGATAAAGGCAGTCCACCACCAAGAATATCATCGAACGATGGTATACCGGTCGAAGTGATGGTCGTCAGAGATGTCGCCGGAGAGACACGTGTTCCAGAAAGCCCTGGAGCTTGTTTCACTGATCCCTTGCGTTTGAAAGAAGACATGATTCTAGGATTAGCAAAAGCTTGGGATTTGGTGTCATCATCAAAAAGAAAACAGTGCCCGTCCTCACCATGACAAGAGTGATAGATAAGATAGGAACTCCGCGAGCATAACAAGGACAAATCGAAATATCCTATTTCCAAAAGCAAATGCGTTTGCCTTCTGCCAGACCAGCTGTTTAACCCATGTATCAATGTTATTCCTCACATTGCAAAAACTAGGAAGGCGGGTACGTGATCCTGTCCAGCGCTGGGCTTTTGAGAGATACTCTGCCGTCCGAGAAAGTACCTGGCAACAACGCCGAAGGTTCACTGGCATATTAGCTCTACATGTACGGTAATAGGATTTTTTTGGACGTCAATATAATCTTACTCTTCAACCAGGCATTTAACGCGTGCTCTCTAGCGCATCTTGTGTCACAATACGTCGGAAGACCTTCTCTTGTGAAGATTCTCTTTCCGCTCACCGCAGTACTGGACTTACTCCATGTGCAGATGTATGGCCCGTCAATGATTCCGACTCTAGGTATGGAAGGAGAGGTGGTCATTGAAAGTCGCCTTTCGTATTTCTTCAATCCACAGCCTTGGCGTGGCGAACTCGCAATTCTGCAATCCCCAATAGACCCAGGGGCGGTTATTTGCAAGAGGATTATTGGATTGCCGGGTGATATTGTGTGCGTTGATCCAACGGGGAGATTAGCACCCTCTACGGAACACGTCATCGTACCCAAGGGTCATGTTTGGGTCTCTGGTGATAATGCTGAAGTTTCAAGAGACTCTAGAATGTATGGACCAGTCTCGATATCATTAATTCAAGGAAGAATGATTGCGAGGGTCAGCAGATTATTTCGAATTCTTACTATTGCTGCTGACTGCAAGCAGATCTGGCCTTTGAACAAAATCACAATATTCCGAAATCCTACAACATTTTTGGATTGACCACCTTTGAATTCAGAAAACCCAGATTTTTTGGGTCGACTTTGGGTGGTGACCTCATCATAAGATATTACAGCACTGCCTGCTTTCCGCTTACTAGCACTTGAAATAGAGATTCCTCTTCACCCAGTTGAACAGTTATCTCTGAAAATTTAGTGAATATCCCCCCTGCCCATTTGGTTCAAACTTGAAGTTATCTGTGGAGAGACCAAAATTTCCTTTGTTGACAGGATTAATCGACAAGTTCTTCAACGAAGATTGCATAGCACACCTAGAATACTGTTTCCGAGGCCTTTGAGTTTGTCCAACATTTCTGCTGTTTCTTGTTTCTGAGCCAATTCCAATCGGGGCTTCAGCGATCTAAGGGACCTTTGCACGTCATGCAATTGCGAAGAGGATGGTGGAAGGAGTTTTATCAAAGTGTTATAATCTTTGACCATCAAATCAATCTCGATAAGCAAGCAGAGATGAAAAAACGCACCCTCTTCTGCAGCAGTCAGGGATGACCATGAGTTTAAAATATCGTTTGAACTTGCACGTCTCTGGAGGGCTTTCACATATTGAGGGTCATCCAATAGGGCTGGAATAGTCGTTTAAATGAAGCGTTGAAACAACTCGACGAGAGCGCGCGCACCTTGGGAGCAGGCCTCAACAGCCTGCTTATGCTCAACCTTGGCAAAGTCGTTAGATCAAAGGATGTAATTTACTATGAGCCTGACGCATACTAATTTGACAAAGCATGCTCCGATATTGGCGTTTAGAACAGCACGACGTTTCGTAATGGCATCTGGTTGTGTCCGAGGTGTTTGGTCGTGGTTCGACGAAGAAACATGTTCTGCATCCTGTACAACAACGTCGGGTGCTTCTTCAGAGGCGTCGTTTCCATTTGATTGAGGAGTTTGTTCCATTCTCTTGGGTAGATGCCCGAGGGCAGACTGGTATGCGATTAATGCCTCGTTCCACTGACTTGACCGAAAGTAATGATTTCCCTGATCTTTCAACTCATCGGCACGGAGGAAGGACTAAGAGGTCATGAAGAAACATTCCGTATCAGTGACGAGTGGCTTACCGAGCTGTCACTATCAGACGCGTCCAAAATCGCCTCACCTATGTGTGAAGGAGAGGTAAGATTGGCCATCGGTTGTTGCCGACGATGAAGCCGATGACGACACAGCACGGCTTCAACCAAAACGATATACTATTTACAGAAGTACAATTGCCCTCTGCCCTGGGATGCATCATTTCTCAGTCACAATGCGTATAAGTACAGTAAGTATATGATATTCATATCATATGTCGATTGTTTAAACGTATACTACTTTCCCAACCCTTATGCCCAGCATCAACGACAGCCAATGCGTCCTAGTAACTGGGGCAACATCGGGAATAGGTCGCGCTCTTGCCCTTGCCATCGCTGCCTTACCATCGCAACCACAGGTTATTGCAGCCGGCCGACGTCAAAGTAGATTGGACGAGTTGAACAAATCAAACCTCCAAACCATTCAGGTTGATCTCGACACAGATGCCAATGGTCTGAAAGTTTTCGTGGATGATGTTCTCCAGGAACATCCCAATGTGGGCTATTCCTTCATATTCAGTGTCGCATTAATCAAACCTAATAGCTTGATACTCTCATCTTCTCTGCTGGTATTCAACACGAGTTTGAATTCAAAGAAAAAGTTGATTTGAACAGTACGAGGCTACAGCCTTACTTCCCAGTATATCTGTGTCCTGACATTTCATCAGACATAGCCAGCGAAATCAACCTGAACTACACGTCAATCGTTTCTCTCATTGCGCTCTTCCTACCACATTTTCTAAAGCGAGCGGTACACTTTCTAAACGAATATGGGAATGATTGATCTATATCTGTGCTGCAGGCAGAAGGAAGGCCATGTTTCATCGTACCAGTGACATCTGGACTTGCAATTGTTCCTGCTCCTCAGGTCCCTAATTACTCGGCTTCCAAGGCGGCTCTCCATAGCTTCAGTACCTCTCTTCGGGTCCAACTACAGGGTACCAATATCTACGTTCTTGAGATCATACCGCCGTCAGTTTTCTTTTTTTTTGAGTTTCTGGTTGACCTTTCAACTTTCCATAGTCTTGTTGAATCTGAGCTTCATGATGGCAAGTAAATCCGATCATGAACAGCGATTATTCGCCTGACGATTACCATATTATCAGCATATGGAACGACAGAGAAGTTGTCAAAATTCTGGATGTCATTGGAAGACTACACTAAGGTCACTATGGAGGCATTGAAGAACGGACAAACTTTGATCACAACAGGATCTACTTCGGACGCGTTCAAACGATTTGATACAGGGAAACTTCAACTAGCGGAGAACTTCTACAGAATGGCTAAGAGTTTATGAAAGCGTTTCGGAGTCCATAGTATGCTATTTTCAAACTTGATACTCAATGCAAATATATGTAAGTTTTTGGTGGATGGAAAATTACTCCCATGTATATCCCCGAGAAACGATATCCAATGCAAGTCACCGGACCGCCTTCCTTATGAGCTGCTGAGCAACAAAAGGAATTCTCAAAGTATATAACCTTGGATGTCGGTACTAGACACTGAGTCTGGGCGATTGGTACTAAGGTTGTGTAAGTCACGTGTACATTTCTCCGACTGTGACTCGGAGTCTCGGAGGAAGTCACGGGCGAAAAAAAGCCATTGACTCAATTCAAATCTTTGACTCTACTCTGATGTCTTCGAGATCGTTCTGGCTTCGTTGCGAGACCAAGGAGTTTGAACGTAGATCAGCGCTCACGCCTACGACATCCAAGAAACTCATTGGTTCTGGCTTCAAGATATTTGTGGAGCGCGATGAGCAGAGAATCTTTGACGATGTAGAATACGAAGCGTAAGTTTGCCAGGATAAAACCATGGATCCTGACGAATCTGTTTCATAGTGTCGGGTGTACATTGGTAGATAACAACTCTTGGCCCAATGCGCCGACAGACGTCCCAATTATCGGGTTAAAGGAACTGACAGAATCCACTGAACCCCTACCCCACACTCACATCCAGTTCGCGCATTGCTACAAACAACAGGCCGGATGGTCTAAGGTCCTCTCTCGATTCTATCGCGGTAACGGAACTCTGTACGATCTAGAATTCCTCACCGATGCCGCTGGACGACGAGTTGCCGCGTTTGGGTTCCACGCAGGTTTTGCTGGGGCCGCAGCTGCTGCCCTCGCACTAGCTGCAGAGAGGAAGGGTGACAAACTTGGTCTCTTGACCCCCTTCGAAAACGAAGATGACATGGTTCGCACCGTAAGAGATGGCCTTGGAGGCAGCGGAAAGGGCGTCAAGGCTTTGGTCATTGGCGCACTGGGCAGATGCGGTCGTGGTGCTGTCGATCTGTTCAGAAAGATTGGTCTGGATGAGTACGTTCATCTCCAGTTAATGACGGCACTGATTCAAGCTCATGTTTTTCAGGGACGACATCCTCAAATGGGACCTTGAGGAGACCAAGAAAGGTGGACCCTTCCAGGAAATCCTAGATGTCGACATTTTCGTCAATTGCATCTACCTCACGTCAAAGATACCTTCCTTTGTTAACCACGAGACAATCCGCGCTGCCGGTAAGAAACGGCGGTTGTCTGTCGTTGTGGATGTTAGTTGTGATACTACCAATCCCAACAACCCCATCCCCATTTACAATATCAACACAACGTTCTCTCAGCCTACTGTTCCTGTCGAAGTTGGGTGAGTGTTAGTGCTTCTTTCCACGAGCAGTTCGAAACTAAGGCTGAAAGTAGCCCTGGAAACCCACCGCTTTCTGTGATTTCAATTGACCACCTGCCTACACTGTTACCTCGTGAAGCATCAGAGCAGTTCAGTGCGGATCTTTTGCCGTCTCTGCTCGAGTTTCCCAACTCGCGTGTGTGGGCGGACGCTGAAAAGATTTTCAAGGAGAAGTTGGCAGAGGCAGTCAAGGTTGAAGGCCTGTAAGACCACAATAAGGATAGGATGTGTGTAATGAATAGAAGGCTCCTGTCGATTCTGATATGTAGCGACGGTGGATAGATTTGCCAGTTAGTTACCAACATCTACATAGCCGAATTGATGAGATGAAACTCTGAAAACGAGGACTCGACCTCCCATCATTTCTTACTTGAGTAGTATTGCCCGTTATTCAAGTCCCTTCCTTTGGTGCTGGTCGCCGTCCGGTTCATCCTCCCCTACCTTTCCTCCTGCCCTTCATTTCGATGGATTCCACGCTCGTTACCCTTCCTGAGATTTCCATCTCGTTTGCCCCCCCACAGGAACCGGTTCAAGCCTATTCCCCTTTCTTGAATACATTCACCAGCCTCGTCGACGATGATGTCTTCCGCCCTCTTCATTTGGCTCCTCCTCTGGCAATGACCAAGTCCAGCAAAACTTCCAAACCACTGTCTCCCCTTCGTCCTTCCGACGATGACACAATACCCGCGCAAGGCCTTGAGCGAGAACGGTTCGAGGTTTTGCTTCAATCAGCCAGAGAGAGGAATCTGGCGTTGGGCTCTAAGAAAGCATCCGATCTTCGGAAGGAGGTCACTCTCAAGGCACACAAGAACAAGCAAGGTTGGCAAACGGATCACCTCCTTCGCGTCTAACTAACATATCCCGCAGCTGAACGCCGCGTACTATTTCTATCGAAAGTTCTCGCACCCCCGTCCCCTACGGCAACGTTGACTCCCAAGACACCACCCGAATCACCTGCTATCTTTCACTATTCCCTTCCATCCCCTGGGCTTGTGTCGCCTCTCGCCCTGTTCGAATCTTTGAGTGAAGATGCTCAGTCTGGACCTTTGTCTTATGGACGCGAGCCCTGGGTCGAACAAGTCGACTTTCGAACTTCCCTTCACACCAAGGTTGACGTTGAGGAGACACCCTCGCGTGTCAGACTTCCGTCGCTTGATCAAATCTCTGCCCGCATGACGTCCCACACCCATGCTCGTTCGCGTCTTAACGAAGTCCCTGTTGAGATGTTATGTCCGGCTGCTGTCCCAGATCGCCCTAGACTCCAGGTCAGTGTTGGTCGACTGCAAATGCCTATGCGTGCCGCCAAACACGCTTCCAAGCCTTTGGATACATCACTTTCCGACTTGGGAAAGCCTCTTTATACGACTGAATATCAATCTCAAGGGACAACGACCCCGCTGAACCAATCCAAGAATATAACTCTTTCTTCGCGGGAACGCAGAGCCTATAACATGCTCTTGACGCTACAACGTAGGACGACTTCGTTCAAGCATCGCCTTGATGGTATAGAGACTGAAGTAGATACTCGTGGGGTCAAATGGAAGCGACACAGCGCCCCGGGAGATCTTTTACCACTACACGAACGCTCCGGATTTGAGCACCCTGTTTTGGCCCTTCCAGGAGGCTTTTGATTCCAATGAACTTTGATTGGCTTTTTTGAAATGGTTTTGGGGTTTTTACTGTCTTTTTTTGCGTAAACCGTGTCGAACCAGCCCCTTTACAGACATTTTGTCCAGTACAATCTCTAAATTTTTTGACATTTGTGGCACCTGTCTGATTGTTTACATTATTAAAATTAGGATATACTTTGTGCATGGTATCGATTCTCATCCGTGAATATGTCGTATCGACAAACTCAGAGGCTTGACAATCCCGGACGATCAAGACGAATTTCTGTGTAGAATATAAATCAGGAATCTGGGTTCGAGTGACGTGGCCTGAAGACAGTCTTCTCGAGACGAGACAATATTTGCATACGTCGAGCTAAAGAACGATCTGTCAATAATATGGTAATGGGGTTGAAATAATGGCTCACTGTAATCTGCCAGAACGTGTTCGTCAGCATGCTCTAAATCATCGTCCGAATCAGCTAGAGGATCAGTGGTAGTGACGATATGCCACGCCTCTGAGGATATCACGTTACAAAGGTCGAGTGAAGAAAAGGAAGACATACGAACGCTGCAACATCGTGCGTGTCTGGGGACGGGGAAGCGCCATTGGAGGCGCCAGGCTATGTCGAGATTGATGAGGATGCGACTGTAATTGCAGAGGGGCACCTGAAATCAGTTTAGCCGATTTCTATCGTTTGCATGGCAACTTGATATATAATAATTCTTACCTTTTATCGTGTTGTCAGTGTCTGGAAGAGAATCATGTTGTGGGACATAGTACATAAATCCACCTTCTTCGTGCGGCTGCCTCGGGCGACGAAGGGTACTCTCGTTCACTAGAAGGCATGGAAGGGTTTCTCTATTGGATTTACAGGGGCACGAACCTGAAACAAAGCCTCTCACTGCCGGTGGAGAGGGTCGTATTTTCTTTTCATCCTCTAATGAATTCACGAGCTTCTGAAGGAATGTATTTCTTTGAGCTGACATCTTCTTTCCCCAACTTATTTCCTCGTTCGTGTCTACATTTTCCATCCTTCTTTGTTGTTCAGTCATCTGATGCAATAAAGGTGCTTTGTCTGGGTGATTGCGTGAGAAATCATCGTCAAAGGGATTGGACCCTTCGTTGGATTCTAGATAGAAATATGCAAGCCAGAGAAAAGCCCTAGCACGATCAGCTGTCATCAAGCCTCTGTTTGGAAGGAAGAGATCAAGGAAGTTAAGCACTCCGTCGAAATGTACATTAGCAAGGGGCTAGAAAGAGTTTGGCAACAAATGCAGGTGACATGGAAGGGAACTCACAGCAGCATGGTTGGCCAATACAAAGACAAGGTTAACAATTGTCGTTGGCGGATGTAGACCTGCTCTCTGTATATGTGATGACATATGTCGGTACCCTGGATCCAGAGCACAATTCAGCAGACGGGGTGACTCACTCTTCTTTCTAAGATTTCATCGGGGGAAGAAGGAGGAGCAGTTTTGATTTCGGTAGGGAGGAGAACAGCCTTAAGGCAATTCTTGATTCTGGGTGCATCCTGCGCATTCCCGTTGGTCTTCTGCAGGGATGGTACTGGATGATATGTTCTAAGGGCTGTTTTCATCTCAGGGAAAACTAAAAATCGAAGGTTTAGGCAGAGGGGATGGAAAGATGTATTACCAACTCACATGCCATCGTGGTGTTGATTCGTCCGACATTGGTTAGCAGAGATATTTTGGCAAGTTCCGTGGCAAATGCTGGTATTTCGACCATCTTCTCCCGAAGAACTTTGGAACATTTACTCGAATTGTAGAGTGCAGAGATATACAGGTCTGCAAGAGTAACCTTTTCAGCCTTGCCAGGCAATGGGTTGGCATCAGGTGTCGGGTTGGTAAACACGGCGTTCCTGTCGGAGAATATATGATGAAGCAGATCAAATTGGACATCCTCGCGGGTAAGAGGTTCTGCATCGTGGCGTTTAATCGGTAGAGCTTTGCGACTGAGATACCCAACACTTGCATTGAAAAAAGACATCAGTGATGGATATGAACATAAGCAATTGTGGAAGGAAGCTTACGGGGGAGTCGCATCTGTCCATATTGTGGAAGATCCGCTGGCAGCCATTGGGAGAATGTGGAGGCACGAGGTGAAGGCGAGCACGAGGCGGCATCTTGGAACAACCCGTCTCACGTTACCTGATTATCTCGCATCGCTATACACGTACATAATAAAACTCACCAAGCGCTAAGTTACTATATAAATCAGCACCAAAAATAGACCGTTTCTTACGTAAACCGAAGTGCCCAAAACCATCTCCTTCTACACCTTCTGTGCAGCCTCTCCACACATGGAAAAATTTGACGAAGCAACCCAGGTTTGTCCGCCACTACCAAAGCATCCATTTTTATTCCTCATCTCTTCCAGAAAGAGCTAAGCAGCTTTCTTGAGAAGGAGCAAGCTCAGGTGAGGTCTTCTTTTTGCTTGCGTGTGGTTGCCCTCTGAACGAATTGAAGGCTAAAATAAATTCTTCCGTCCATACTCTTACAAGCATGTGCTGGAATAAGTATGTATGACCTATTCTGTTATCTGGAATGGCCCTCTTAAAAACACTCTAGGTGCATTACTGGGACACCATCAACTCGATTTTCGGGTGGAGAGGAAAGGTGTCTAGCCAACTGTGTCGAAAGGTTCCTGGATACTAGTTTATTCATGGTCAAGAGAATCGAGGAGCAAAGAGCGCAGGCTTCATCGTTCGCTTCATTGTCATAGGACCATCATTCAACCTGATGCACTACAATACAACATACAACTACTGTCGTATCTTGCCCCACAGGTAACCAACGCCCGCTGGTAGTAAGAAACAAAATGCGTCGAGTAACTCTCTTTTCCGCCTCAACTTAATGGGGATCTGAATCGGGGGTATGCCGCCTACACGGAACGAACCCGCCTGAAGGAACCTAGTGATCAAGTCATCTTTTTCATGCCAAAGATCTCGTAACCACACGTCAAAAGCCTTTTTCTCTCCGAGGATATTAGCATCTTGGTGTGACGACTCATGCGAAAGGCGTGTGTTCGGGGTCAGGTCACAAACAGGAACGCCCGTAGCGACATCAAACATCTTCAGATGTATGTGAATGACTGGTGGCGGAACGCCGTCCATGAATATGGAACGGAGGGTATAGTAGTCCTGACCATATCCCATCGGTGGAATTCCTACAAAACGTGTCGATTTCAAAAATTGGTGCATGGCTGGATTGGCAACAGACTGTACCAGGGTATATCACGGTGAGGTCTATTAATTTCAGGTCGGGCACTCGAGGAGCCAGAGACCGCAAACTATAATATAGACCGGTCGACCTGGGAAGTAAAAGATTGTTCAAGTCTGCCTGAGAAACATGTCAGCTTCACCAGCAAATTTTTATGGACTATGTAATTGCTCACTATGCCTTCTTTGTCAGCAAATTTTTTGCTGATGGGGCGGGTGTTTGGGCTAATGAGTGTTCCTTCCGGGTAGAGGAGGAAACAAAATGGCCTGTCTTCTTCTTCTGCACGCTTACCCAATGCAGATAGGTGTGAAGCAAGTTGCGATCGGTCTGAAGCCCAAGAGCGAGCTAGGAAGATAAAACCATAGAGTTGCATTGCCTTGTAATTGAAAGAATCAGCTATTTGACACAGAAATTGAAATGTGCAACACACCCAACCAATAATGGGAATCCATTGTAAACTTTTCTTCAAGGTGATGTAAACATAGCGATGTACCCCTTGGGCACCGACGAAATAGATGAGACACCATGCGTACCACCAATCAGCATAAATCTGAGGAACTAGTTAAAACGCAAGGGACGCATTTTCAGAGGGAAATCCCCGCACTTGATGGTTAGATATTAGAACAAACTTGGTAGGGAGGTTTAATGACACGACGTCTCCTGCCTGGTTCCTAACGACCGTATTTTCAATATCTTCTGCACTGAAGCTTCCCTTGCCTTCCGTCTCAAAAGTTATGTGCAGAGTTGTGGGCGCAAACAACTGGCACATTAAAACTAAATTGCGTCAGGCAAACACTTCACTGACGATAACCACAAACTATTACTCACTACACAAGCATCCGAAGGCTCCTTTGGTATAGCGAATGCCTTCGTCATATAGGTTACTTGACCATTTGAATGGAAGAAGCCGCAACGGTAAGAGAAACACAAGTTGAGAACCATGAATCATGAGACATCCAAAGTTAAACAGAACACAGAAGCACAGAGCCATCAGGCATCGAGGCCATGATGTTGATGGTCGTTGGGCTATGGGCAAGTCGAAGCGGTCGGTGCCAGGTAACATATTTTCTAAAGTATCGTCCAGAGATCTCGTTAAAGGTGCAGAAATTACTTAAGCAAGTAGTTCGATGCGTCCACTCCTCCTGGTAATCACAGTGATCCGCAACAAAAGGAATCTTTGGTACTATCTCTCTCGAAAGTACTTACAAATGTGAACGTGAATGATGTACAAAGTACTGCTTACGTAACAAATAATCATAAACGGAGACGATAAGTCTTATCTTATCTTATCAACGTTGGGTACATAGACAGGTCACTTCAAGTTACCTTCAAGCTTTTGATAGTTTTCGAGAAATTCACATATCTTATGGCGTCTTGGAAAATATTTGAGATCTGGCCTCCTTCAATTCACAGCTGACATGATTAACATTCGAAGGTTCAATCTCCTTTTCTGAGTCTCCTTGATCTCTTCTCATCTGATCACCTGATGTAGAACTGTATATATTAAATTAAATAACAAGAATGACAACGCGTAACATTCAACCAACACGTTCATATTCGAATTCGGGATTCGTTGTTCTTAGACCATTAAACTAAACGATGAGCTCTTCAAATCACTTACATCGTTCACGTTTCGTTGACGATCTCGTATACCTGATACTTGAAAGCTCCGACCACTGGTGGCCGAGCGATCTCGTGCAGCTCGCTCAGGTCTCCTCTGCATGGCTAGGACCTGTGAGGCGAAGATTATTTGCCTTCCCAAACATTGCCTCTTTCCGGGCGTCTACAAGGCTCGCTCGTACCCTTTCCGACAATCCTTCACTACTTTCCCTCGTTAAGGGCGTCAAACTGCGACCAATGCCGGAAGACGGTATATACGTCAATTCGCAAGATAGATCCAGCTTGAACGTGATTCTCGGCATTGACGGTTTGCAGTGCATCACCCTCGGCGGATTTCTATCTGTCAAGGCGGAACGATTTCTGCATCGAGTCGCAGATGCCCACTCTGTCTTGGACCTCCATATTGATGGTGGCCTGATGACCAATTCCATTTCCCTGAACGGCTACCCATCCTTGGAATGGGATGAGTCAATAGCATTCCAATTCTGCAATTTGAAGACCCTCCATCTTACCGACATTGAACTCGCTATTTCCCCCCCGTCCATTCCCTATCAGCTGTCGCTGTCTGAATTGCAATTTGACTGTGTCACCTTCGCCCGAGGTTATATCGCTCACTTGTTACACGAAACCCCATCCCTTGTTCGCTTGCGTGTCAAGTCTACACAAACCTCAGAACTCGATGAACAAATCAGATGTGTTCTCGACTCCTGTGCTGTTGAGATATTGGAGGTCGAGGTAGATATGGAAGGGCCGCTTCATCATCCTATATTCGGAAATCCCTCTCCTTCGCTCCGCAGCCTGCATCTCAGCGGTGTTCACGCAGATATCGACACCCTAACTTCTATAGACATACACTGCCAGAATTTGGAGAATCTGGTTATCTCTGGCCGAATGGTCACATCGATTTCAAGCGAGTGGGCTGTATTCATTGCGAGTGGCCATCTCTCTCATCTACGCAACCTCGAGTTGCCATGGAATATAACATCGCATCGGTTTGTAGGGTGTTGTTCCGCTGTCGATGGTTTTATACAAGCTGCTACTCTCCGTGGAATCCATGTATCACTGGAAGGGTACCAAATTTCTTGAACTCAGAATAATGATTTGCTCACTGTACATTTTGTAACTCAATATTGTGACATAAACCTTGTTTTACTATTTAAATAATATAATCCGTGGTAGATGGTACCGTGTATTATGACATGACATGAACAAATATGGAGGAATTTGTGATGAGATTTGATGTGCACATAGTTTCCATCTTTGTATCATAAGACACCTTGCAGACGGAGCTGGGCGACGATAAGAGGCTGATCGTCCTGGGCTCCACTGCTTCGTCGTCGATCTTCTCTGTTCGCGAATCGCGATTCCGCGGCAACGCACTCCTTCGAAGTGACATTCATTATTTTATCGTTAGGCTCATGCGCCTGAGCCAATGCAGACCGCAGCCTTTCGCTCTCATCCCGTTCCTGGGTCTCCAAGTAGCTCATCTCAACGAATGCCACGGCGCAGCTCGTCGTTCCTTTCCCTCAGACGCGGAAAGGACAAGTCGCCATCCTTGACTGCGACCAACATAACTTTTGACGCTTCAGGGCCATCGACGCACACTTCACCAACTTATATCGATGCATACACAAGAGCGAAGTCCATCACAGACAACCGCCCTAAGAGAATCCATCGAAGTTCTCCATCTACCAAAACAATATTACAACTCAATACTTTAGTTTCTTCTCTACAGGATTCTCCGGATCCATCTTACACATTCCCTACTCTTGGCTTCGTAGAAGATGCCGGCACACCGACAACTCCTACTCAGCATCCGCGTCTCCGTTCGAGGACTGGCCCCTCTGGTAGATCAACTTGGAAAACACCTTCCTCTGTTCCCCAGCTTCGTTGTTCTGGCTCTTCATCCACTCAGCATACAGAAACACCTCTTCATACTCCAGTGGACCTCAATCACTCCAGAGAATCTCTTGAACAATTTCCCGTGGTGGTTGCAGCACCCATTGCCGGTGTTGAAACGATGGACGCCCTTGTAGACGGTATGAATGGAGGAGACGACATAATATCTCACACGTCGAGCCTCTCTAATCGTGCCAGATTTGAAATACCTGGACACCATCCACTTTACCAGCCGCCCCTTCCGACTCCTCCCCCAGGTATCGTTCTGGGTATGGGAAAGTCTCAACGTCGTCCTAAACGCAACAACGCCTTCGACCATTCAAGTGACTCGGACGCAGAAGATCTTACAGCAATTCCCGGAGTGCGTACCCGCCCACGCCTTAGTCGCCCGTCTCCCACTCCTTTTAGCTCGCCAACACCCCCTCTTCCCACGTTCAAACCGGTAGTAACAGAGCAACAGCCCATTCGAACAGTGCATGCGATCTTTTCAAAGTCACCTCCTAACGAAGTGAAAAGGGTTGTCCCGTCAATATCTGAGATCATTAGAACCCATGCTCCTCTAGAAGGGCAAGTTAGATCTCGCCCATCTACCTCTCACTCTTCGGCATACTGTGCTCACAACCAAGGGCATCCCGTTGTTCGTGAGGCTGAATTCGAACCCGAACCCGAGCATAAGGAAGAAAGTGGATTAATATCTCGTTCTTCAATCGACAGCGTGGCTGATGAAGTACAACGAACACTACGCAAGCAACTTCTAAGTAGACCGGCTCCTCCACCACCTTCATCCTTCATGAACCGCCAGTCTACGCTATCTGACAATTTCAGCACGCATTCTCCCCGCTCGGATCCTGGCACTCCATCTATATGCTCATCTTCAACTTGTTCAAATCCTTATCCTTCTTCTCCTGTTGATGTTAGTTTTGTCACCTTGACAAAGCCACCCACCAGTTCCCAGGAGGTTGTAAAGTATTTGCGCTCAGCGAGATTAACAACTCTGCTCAGCCTTACACGATCGCCTCACGCGTCCGCGGATAGCCCATTGACGGTCAGTCTTTCGGATCTCGGCAGTTCAACTGGGCATCCCGTTGTCGTCTTTCTTGGACTAGGCTGTGTGCGCCACATCGTTGGCTTGTATGATGAAATGGCTGAGATACTGAACCTCAGGCTAATCACTATTGATCGGTGCGTTTAATATGTACTTTGATGCCACAATTCGAAGATCCAATCGTTCCTATAGATGGGGGCTAGGGAGAACAGAATCTAGATCAAAATCGATCCAGGGCATCATGCAGTGGGCGTCAGTTGTTGAAGAGGTCCTTGACCTCCTCCATATCAAACAATGCAGCGTCATGGCACATTCGGCTGGTGCACCTTACGCGCTGTCTTTCGCCAACATGGTTCCGGAACGAATACGCGGTTCAATATGCCTATTGGCTCCTTGGGTGGGCGGCAGCGAAAACAGTAAGATCATTTATCGTTCAATTCTCTGCATCCTTTGACGGTTACACAGGCGGATATAAATGGCTGAAATATGTCCCTAATGGTATCTTGAAAACCGCACAGGCCGCAGAATGGAAGATCCAGGCTTGGATGATTGGGAAACCTCCTGCGATTGCTTATGAGGGCATTGGCTATGATGCCCCTCCCACCGTAAAGCTGCCGTCTGGAAGTCGAGCTCCGTCTCCCAATACGAATGGCACCCTCGATGCTTGGTCCACAACCACATATGAAACTCGACCTCGCCCCAGCATGGGCTCAAGTACATTCAGTGACTATGATGATTTACGAGACTTCGATGGTCGCTTTGAGAGCCGTAGCACGCTAGGGGCAGGGGGGGCACGTTCCTCGCAACTTCAATCGGGTGGTGATTACCGACCTGTCAACACGAGAAAGACTTCGCGAGGTTTCCTCGATCGTTTTAAAGGGTCTTCAAGTTCCCCACAATCGCCATCTGAAGAGAAATTTTTCACAGGAGGAAAGAAGTTAAAAGCTTTACGATCAATGAGCTCTTTAAAAGGCAGGAATGCACAGAGGAAATCTGCCAGCCCCCAATTACCCCCTTCGCTGCAGATCGAAGTCGGACTCGGCTTTGGCGAACTGGACTGGCCTCCAACCCACTCTGAGGTTTCCCTGTCTGATAAAGATGCGTCTTCATGTACATCAAAGCACTCGACCATCTCTGAGGGAGTAAAGAATAGAACTGTTGGACGAAGATCAATATCGTTTAGTTCCCCGAACGTCACTTCATCATCAATACCGTCGTCGCCAGTGTTCAGCACTACTAAGTCTTCCTCGCCCGGTGTGGGGTCTAGTAGCACACATCAAGTGGCTTTAGGCAATGCGCTAATCGCCGCATCGCATGCTGAATCAGCCAAAGGCACTCACAACGATCTCTTGCAAATTCTAAACCACGACAATCAACCATGGGGATTCTCTTACTCTTCGTACCCTCATCATGTCAAGGTGTGGTATGGAGACAGGGATGAGAAAATAGCCGAACACGCTGTCAGATGGATGGCTAGTAATATGGGTGAAGATAGATGTTTGGTCAAGGTCGTCAAAGGGGCTGATCATGGGCTAATGTATCGAAGCAGTGTGGTGGTGGAGGTCCTCGAGAACGTACTCTCTTTTTGGAAATCTGGTACGTTTCCCTTGACTTTTGTCAGACCTTCTCACTAAATTTTTCTCTAGAGGACTAGTGCGCCTCAGAGAATCATTCTCTTTTCCTGGTATTTATACTCTTTTGGATATCAATCTCTAGCCCATACCCTACACTCATTCGTTCCTTTTGTACAAACTTTTCGTCATTGTATCTTTGTTCATGGGTTCGTGTTCCTCTATCTGGAATGAACCGTTATATATTATTTCAAGTTCACAACATTTTGTCAATATAATTGGACATTGGACGTGGACGAATAATGAAATAATGATGATAATTATAATAACAGGGATGATCCATAATGCAGATCTATGAGTGACATGATGATGATGGTACTACTAGTAGTGAATTGCGGGAAATCAGGTTTTCACGTGAGTGTAGAGGTTGCTCCTTTCAATTTGCCGCTGTGGCCATGTCCTCGCGACGTCCAAGCCCGTCTCCTCAGAAACGCACAACAGCCCTTAAACGCGCTGATGGAGAGCCTCTGACTCGCTTTGACATTCAGTACGACGTTCTCCGTCATATTTTCTATGATGGACAGGCGGTGTTCACTGACCCCTACTTCTCCGGAGACTCTGCCCCAAAGGTCACTTTCCGGGACCTCTACATCAAGACCATTCTACACTCGCCAAAGGCTACAAAAGTTTTAAAGGATAAAATGACCGAATCTGAATTATTTGCAGAGGATTTTGCAATGCTCGCGCTCCTCGTCAATGTTGGACGAGTCAATACGACTATGAGCTGTGGGAAAGATATTTTCGTGCTTACTGCTGGAAACTCTAATTGTGGATTTTACAGTTTTCCCTGAGACGAAGACTGCTATCCGAACCTACCACCCAATTCCTTCGCTACAGAGGACGACTGGAAACCTTCAAGACGCGCCGCGCATCAAGCATATACTTAAATCGGCTACTTTGGGAAACGATCATGGACCTACGCCATCTACACCAGCCGATATCCTTTCTAGGGTTGTAAGCATTTCCACACCCCATACATCCTTCATGTCTCATAATGATATGTATATGTAACACAGAATTCAGGGCAGGTCCCGTCCACCACAGTGATGAATCTGATCTTTGTCTTCGCTAATCATTCAAACGTATGTGCTGACTACACTCCTCACACTTAACTGAATTTCCACTAATCTTAGCCGATTGGCCGTGTTCACTTCAGTGAAAAACTGGACTTCACAGACCTTTTCATACGTGAGACATTCTCATCATTGAGTCGTGCACGCGCCTTCCTTTGGCTCTGCTACCATTACTTGGAGTCTGCCGTCGAAAACAATGATGATGATTATGATGATGAAGGGTCGACAAATCCTTTCGCAGAAAGCAGGCGGGGCACCATTCCGACGATAATTCATCTTTCCGAGACCGAAATCAGCCAAGAAAATGTAGATTCTGAAGAAGAGAAGATGCTGGGCGAAAGACTTGTGATGCAAAGGCTCGAGATAGTGAAGACACATGGTGCGAAAGAGTTCGCCAAGCACAATAAAACGTCGGGTCTGGGGAGCAATGGTGCCGGAGATGAAGACGGAGATTCTTCCTTGAATCGGGAAAGCCTCAAGTTGAAAATCAAGCGAACTCGTGGAAAACAAGCTATCGGTACCAACAAGAAGAAGAGTTCCTCCACAGTTCGCAGCCTAAAGCTTCAGGAGGAGAATGGCAGAGAACTAGAGCCGTTCTCAAGTCCTGCTATCCCCGATACTGATGATGAATACGATCTGGTTGATTCAAGTATGTTGTCTTTTTCACTTTTAGGGCAACCTGACTATACTCATAGGCTCCCAGGTCATACAAAGAACCAGCATCCTCAGCCACAAAGTGAATCATTCACTCAACCCAGAGATGTCTCAAGCGAACCTCTTGTACCTAGGAGACCCGCTCGACGTCATCGTTCTCGATATTCACCATACCTATCAAGTCCAAACGCATTTCAGATTGCTCTCGCTCAGGATCACCAGATGAGAATTCAACAACGGTTGTCTACACCCCCAAGATCCATGCTGGAACGTGAGAGGTCAATCCTAACCTTCATTTATGCTATCTTCACGGTGTCTCTACAGAAGCATGGCATATTGTCACAACCACGGATCCCCTCCTTGACTCTGACGAGGAAGGGGCTGACGAGCATTTAAGATTTGATTATAGTAAGGTTCTTCATTATATCTATATTTGCATACTGACGGTCATCACAGTTCGACGTCTGAAGGTCATTAATGCACTGCGTCATAAGGAGCCTACTCCCGAAGTTGAACAATATAATGGGTCGAGGTCGTCAGGTTTGACGAACTCAAGAAATCTTTAATTATGTAATATTTAATTGATAGACTTTCATAATCTAAAGTTCTTGCCTTCTCGTCCACTATAATCCACTACTGGAATTTGGACTCAACCTATACTGTAACTGTGAACATATCAACAATTCTCCGAGTTTGGTATCGTTTGTTAATCTGCTCCAATCTGTGTGCAACGGTCAATACTAACTACACAACCCCTAACTTTCTCTGTGAATTACCGACCAGATTGACGGGCCGTTACCTTTCAAGAGGTGGACCATAGGAGGCTCGGAAACATGGGAAGTTCCTCACGTGTGGCTGAAGAAGAGGTTGATGAAGTATATCACGTTGGTACGCGACAGAACCTCTTCAGACACGAAGCTGGCAACAGTCAAAATTTAACTTTCCCTCAGAGGTAATTACTAAAGCGCGCGTTGCGCCCCCATCCAGTGACGAAGATGAAGATGAACAAGTTCCGATCTCGAAGCGAAAAAAGAAAGGAAAAGGCAAGGAGCATAAGAAACCTAAATGGGTACTCTTCTGAGTTCATTTTCGATGCATTAGCCCTGATCCATCCTAGGAATATCTAGTGAAGGTTTTGCACAACACTTGTCACTTCTCCTCGTGTCATGCTCAATGTTCCGTTAGTGGGCCAATTATGATTCAAAACACAATAGGTACGGAGTATGACATAGCACAGCTGGACAGTGTTCTGATCCCCTTTTGGCTGAAGCTGGGAACCAGAAGAAAACGTAGCAGGATGTCAACGTCTCCTTGCCAGCTTTTGGGCGCACGTCGGAACGGACGATAACGATTATGATGTTGGCTATGAGGTCACGGCCGATGAGAAATGGATCAGTGAGTCAATGTCGCTGTTCTTTTCGTATACTTATCTGGTTATCATTTTTCCAGAGAAAGAAAAGCGCTTTTTCCGCCAAGAATACAACGAAGCTGAAGAGAACTTACGAAAACAAAGGGAAAGAGAAAGAGACGAGCGTAATCGGAAAAAGAAAACAGTGAGTTCATGCAGATATACATCATGATCCTATTGATTGCTGTCGTTTTTGGGAAAGAGGAAGAAGAAAATAACTCTAGGAGAGTCATATAGAAGATCAATCTCTACAAAACCTAGAAAAAATGTATACGAACAGCCTTGTCGAATCTGTGCTATCGGCTGAATCCCTCTTTTCAGAGCCTGGCAATGTCTGACGAAGATTCCGATGATACGCCGCTCATTGCAAAGCGCAAACTAGACGCAGTGATGGATGATTCGGACGATGTAAGTTGTCTTTTTTTGAGCCAGTATTCCAGTAACCTCTTGAAGGATACCCCTCTCTCCAAACTCCCTCCCCGCAAGACAATGAGAACAAACTCTCCCTCTGTTGACATCAACTCCAACTCTAAAGAAGTAAGTACTTTGCTACATATCTTCACTCCCTTCACTAAACCCAACAGCCTCTCCAGCAAGAAGATGTGGCCCCTTCCCGTGACGTATGTGGATTTCTGCGTCCTTCGGCACTTTTGTCCATTGACCCCATTAGAATTGGACTGCATCTCTTTTTTCCTCACCCGAGCCTGAAGCTGCTCTGCCTCCACCGGCACCATTACCAACACCGACGCCATTACCAGCACCCGCGCCCCTTCCATTGCCGCCTGTGTCGCTACCTGTAATAAAGCCCAGTCCTGCAATGCCGCGACACCATGCTTCTTCTCATCAATCCAGAGTCGTTCAAATAGTTCCGGACAATGTTGTTTCCATGAGTGGCATATCCACGAAGCAACGACTGTCGTTGGATGCGCTTGATCCAAGACCACCCAAAGCTATTTCACACCTTGCTTCCAAATCCAAGAACCAACCATCTCACCCTCGATCATCGTCTTCTACAAGTCTAATTTCTCTTAGCTTCAAGAAGGCTACAATCTCAACGTCTGCGATGATCCCCACTGGTTCCATTACCGATGATGTTCAAGTTTCCACCTCACCCAGGGCCACCTCTCTTCCTAGGCAAGAAATGCCAACGGACACGACCCGTGGAGTTGTTCCTTCAAATCAAGCGTATCGTGGTGGCGAAAGGTTCTTCATTTTTTTTAGTTGTGGTGGTTAATTAGACTGCGTTTTGCAATGATTCAGATCACTGGAAGCAATAGCATCGCCGCACAATGCGCGCCTAGAAGAAGCTGATGCCTTTTTGCGTCAAATCATGCCCCCCGCGTGAGTTGTTGATTGTGAATACGGTCACGATGAATGTCTTATGTAGACGCATGCAGGCTTGCTGGACCTCTCAAGTACGGATTTTTTTCATTTAATACTATGTCCATAATATCACTCGTCCAGACCTGCAGAGGAACAGCCCTTCGAACCTCGGCCTCCGCGAAGCCTGATTTTAAAGCTAACCCCAGCTTCCAAGTACGCTTACCATGATATCAAATCTGTGTTGACTAACTCTGTTCTAGAGTGTCACAACATCAATGGACATGGTCTGGCAATGTTTTTATTGAGACTGACCCTTTAGAACCTGCATTCGCTGTCACTTTTTGTGATGTTACTGCATTTGTCAATGGAGGTCTCAGGTTCAATGTAGCAATGGCTAACATGAGACATCTACACTTTTCCAGCTTCCATGATGCTGTGGATCTCTATTCAATCCTCTCAGCCTGCCAGGGGGCTCATCAATTTGCTCGACTTGGCCCAAAATCCAACTCAGACGTCGAAGCCCTTGGTGTATTTGGTACATATTTGACCAAAATGCAAAAGGCATGGCTCCATCTTATTTTTACTTTGTTGTTCACTGACGCAGAAGCAGATTGTTCTTTTACCTGTTTCCCTTGACAATCTGGTTGTTGGGCATATCATTTTTTTCCACCACACTACTCGAGTTGTGTCTTCCCAATTAAAACCACCTTTTGAGGTGCAAAAGGGCGGAAGTTTGGTTGCTGCCCTTGTCCCATGGACTTTGTCTTCGGGTCAGCTTTCAAGGCATCATCGACATTCTTCAAACAAGAACCTTCCTGCGCAAGTAGAGATGGACTCTCTTGTCAAGGATGAAACTCAGTGGGTGCGAACACTTCGCATCAAGCCACATTATCACGATGGGCTCCGCCTGCTGAGGTTTCCCCGATCATTGCACACTTACCTATCTGATGATAAGCATGAACGAACCTTTAGTGTTTGGTTTGAAGGTGATGGAGCAAAGAAGAAGCCTGGAATAGAAACTGTTGCCCTCTTCAAAATCCTGGAGAAATGCAAGACAAAACCTTCCCGCATTCGTGACGCTCGCATCATTTTTATTCATGTGGGAGCTATTCAACAGTTAGAGAAGCTTCCTGGTCTCTTGGAAATTTGCTCCTCTTTTTTCTCAGTACAATTCTACACCTATGGGACCCATCAAACTGTTGCGCCAGAGTTCTGGGGAGTCCGGGAGATTTATCCCTGTGGTATTTCTGTAGCTTCAAGTTCCCCTTTCGATCACTAACATTTACATATTTCCAGGTGGTCTTGTTACTTTCACCCCGCAGGCCTTACTTGACGATCCCATTGGCGTCCAGCATAGGATCAGTCAGATCCATAACCACCCAATGTGGGAATGTTATATTCTTCCATCGGTGCTCGGGATGGTTGCAAAGTTGTATTGTCAAAACAAAGAGAATGATTCAATTGCAGATTTTGATAGGTGACTCGTGTTAATGTTGTCTTTTCATGTATTTGACAATCTCGTTTAGCGGAAAATTTCCCTGCACAAAGCTTTTGAATGCCATCGACGAAGGGGAGCTCTCCTTTATATCATCGCCTTCGAGTTATGCATTGTCAACGAAGGATTCTAGCCCACAACAAGAGTGGGTGAAAAAACACTGGACCCACAGGCCCCATGGCCCTCGTGCTATACTTCAAGCAAGCCTCGATGCTTTCCATGACAAATATACGAGCATTCGTCCAACGGAGTGGGAATCAGGTATCCTTGGTGAAATATCCAAGGATCTCAGATGCATGAGAAGGCAGCCCGTTTTTATGGAGAAATATCGACGATACGTTGTTATTGACACTCCCAGAATGCAACAGGGAGGCCGTCACGAGGATGCGGTGAGTCTATGTTGTCGTTACCTTTGTTGCAATTTCATTGATCGGTTCACTTTATAGCTTGAATGGACATCAGCTGCCAGATTTGACTTCAAAGACGATTTTTTCCCGTTACAATCATGAATATATAATAACGAATATGTAGATATGACGATATGGCAAGAAATTGTTTTTTGGTTTCGTGTAGCAGCAAGCATATGTTCATCCCAAGAATGTTGCTTTCAAAGCTTCTCGAAGCTCTTCGTCGTGCTCGCCAACCTCCATTGAGGCAGTCTGTCATTTAATCATTCCAATCAAATTATGCAGCTCATACAAACACTTTGTTACACTGACTGCTCTTAACACTTTTTCTTTGCTGGATTCTTGTAGTTCTCCCGCGACTACTAGTTCGTCCAAGATCTGTCCATTGTTTAATTCGAGTTTTGGAGATTGCAGCAGCCGAACATACAGTGTATGCCCTATCGAAATTGAAAATCCTGTGGATAGCATATTCAAGAACAGTTTTCTGATCAAGCCCAAAGGACTCACAAATCCAATTCGCAAACCTGGGTGAAGTGATGAGATTCATGTTGAGCACCGACGGCCCTTAGTGAACTTACGTTTCCAAAGTATTTGTCCAATATTTCGACGTATCGGTGGATTATTTCCAAAGTCAGCAGCTCGTTATCTTGCTCTCCAATCTCGCAGATGAAGAACAACGAGGCATACTGCCGGTACACGACCTGTGAAAAACCTAATGGATTATGAAGAGATTACCTGGGGGACCTACACTCACTTTCCCCGCTGAAGTTCCTTAGTGCAGTGATGAGTGACCAATACCATCGGACCTGCCTTTATATTCAATCACATTGCACATGCGCGGGCGACGAGCGCAGACGAGACGCGTCACATCTTGAATGATCTTTGCCTTGGATTTGGATGGCAGAGGGGTGAACCATTTTGCCAGACGCAGCTTACCTGTATCTGGCGTGGAGCACTAGGACGGTTATTGCAGGGTATGTCAAGAACCAACCTTGTCGTGAGACTAGCAGGATGTAGTTGATCATTACTTCGCTGTCCATTGTTTGAACATCCATCATTCGCAAGTCAGCAACGTTAGCGGCCCGATAGACCGCCAAACCCTTGTAAGAGGGGCCGCTCGAGATAAGTATGTACATAAGTGGTTGGAAAACTAACAACATTGCGAGTGCATAAGCACAAAAACTTTCGCCTCGATACATAAAATAACAGAAGGTGATACAAAACATTCATGACTAAATCTACGATGAGCTCAAAAGCGGTTCGTGCGTGTTTCATAACTTCAAAGGTGTGCGTGGATATTGGACCTTGGCCGATGCTGCGTCATCGACAAACCAATAAAGTTGACCAGGGTATACAGGTCTCACTCGAGCAGAGGGTAGACCCTTCTCAGGGTGATCGAGGACTTGACTAAGGGTATCGACTTTTTCCTTTCCGGTAGCCACAAAGACGACTCTCGAGGCGTGGTTGATGACTGGATAGGTAAACGTAATTCTCTTGGGCGGAGGTTTGGGAGAATCTTCGATATATGCAACCCATCGATCTTCCTCTGCGAGGAGCTCGTGGCCAGGGAAAAGGGAAGCAGTGTGGCCATCAGGACCCATTCCGAGGAGGATGAGATCAAAGATGGGAAAGCGGGCCGAGTCTTTTTGTGCAAATTCGCGGATGAGCTCCTTCTCGTACGCATCAGAAAGCTCTTCAAGATCGTCAAGAAGAGTGGTGTCGATGGGATGGATGTTTTGTTGGGGGATCGGGACCTTGGAAAATAGGTGGGTCGTGGAAGCAAGATGATTAGAGTCGGGATGGTCGAGAGGAACGACGCGTTCATCAACATAGAAAACTTGCCTATGTGACGTGAGAAAGGTTGATTTGGGGTGAATTGTGACATACCACTTGTCCCACTTGACGGCAGGGTTGGCAACGAGGCCCCTGAGCATCTTGGGGAGAGATCCGCCGGAAAGGGCGATCGTGAAGCGACCCTTTTTGTCGAGAGAGTCCTTCTGGGCCTTGATGATGAAGGCAGCGAGGCCGTCTACGAGAGCATCGGAGGAAGAAAAAGAGACGAGGACGGGATTGTTTGGAGGCTGGTGGACGGCGGACATGGTTGAGGTTGCAGAGGAGATGCAAAACTCTTCAAATCACACAGCACGTGCCATGACGTCACTCATTAGAAACAACTATATACAATACTAGATACGCCACACTCCAGCTAGCAGTTGCATCCGTAGCTTTGCGAGCTCTCGGGGTCGAGCTGGATCGGGTCTGGATAATCCGCATACCTGCTGCACAATGTCAGAATATAAACTATCCACAAGATAACCACAGACATGTCTGATTCCGCCTCCTGTTGCAGTGCATTCTTTGCAACCGTCTGGAATGCCTGCTCTACATTGATTGCCTCCTTGGCAGACGTCTCAAAGTACGGAATGTTGCCCTTCGACTGACACCATGTCATAGCCCGCTTCTGCGTCACCTGCATCGCTGTCAGTGTCATCCTCAATCATCCAAGTCCATGTCCCACCTGACGTTTGTTCTCCTCTACATCTATCTTGTTGCCCAACACAACAAATGGAAAGTTCTCTGGGTCATGTGGGCTCGCCTGGATAAGGAACTCGTCCCGCCAGCTGTCAAGAGTCTCGAACGACTTGGCACTGTTAACGTCGTACACGAGGACACAGCAGTCGGCACCACGGTAGAATGCAACACCAAGAGATTGAAACCGTTCCTGTCCGGCAGTATCCCACAACTGACAGCCAGTCAGCCTAGTACGAGACACGGCAACGCAAGTCATACCTGCATGGTCACCAGCCTGTCATCGACCATAACTTCCTTGGTCAAGCTGGCCACATCTAGTCAGTGTGCACCAGTAAGTAGCATAATGATGGAAAACGTACAAGTCTGCACCGATAGTGGCCTTGTATTGGTTACTGAACCGCTTGTTAACATACTGGTTCATGAGCGAGGTCTTTCCGACCCTGGCATAGAGTGTGGTTCATAGACGCCTGAGTGATTATAGATAATTACGCACCCACTGTCGCCGAGGATGATGACCTACATAGAACGGATGGGGTGAGCAGGGCGAAAGACGGGATAGAAGATAGAATAACCTTGAGAAGAACGCGTCCCATTTCCAAGGGTATCTGGGACTCTGATTAGCGAGCTTGAGGTCGTTGTCCAAGGTCAACGTTTCAGCCAGAACACGTGGTTCAAACTCCGAACTTATTGAGGTTGCCATGGCCGAACCCGCATGGCAGGAACAACTACGCCTCCGTCTCACTGAAAGGAACGCCAAAGAGTCCGCCTATGCATCCATAATTGAACAGTGTACGTCCCTGCCATTCCTGCTTTGAATGGCCCACCAAAAATTATACAAAGATCGCAGGTTGGCTCAGCAGACTAAGCTCCTCAAGGAACGCAATGCCTCTCTCTTACGTGCAGTTGGTACTGTCAAGAGCAATCCTAGCTCATCCACCGTTTTGGTTCCAGGTGCTACAGATGAGTACGTGTCTTAAAATACAATTCATTTCATCCGATATTGATATCACATCCAGCAACCCCGTTCGCGCTGCGTACATACAATCTCTCGAGTCTCAAATATCATCCCTCCGAGACGAACTTGCCACCGTATATAAGACTCAGGGCCAGAATGCGCAGCGTCTTCTGGCCATGAATGAGACGTTGCGCGAGAAGGAAGAAGTATCTAGAATTGACTCAGAGGGTCTCCGTAAATCCAAGGATGAGATCGCCGTCCTGAAGCGCAAGGTGGACCAACATGCCGAAATCATGGCGGAGAAGGATCGTACGATCCAGGCAAGTTCCGTGTCGTTTCACCTCATCCCCCCTCTCATCTACCCCATATCAGATTCTCCATGACGAGATCAGTACCCTACAATTGGAACTTGGGCAAATTGAAGAGCGCAACGCGACTCTCACCAAGGACAATGCCAAGCTTCTCCAGCGTTGGCTAGACGCGAAACAAGCCGAAGCCCACAAAATGAACGAGGCCAATCAGTTCTATGAGAATATGCGGTCAAGGCACCAAGCTGTACTTAACTGGAGGGAAGGGTCGGAGGGTGACACCAAAACTCGCGCTGGTCCAGATGCTGGCTCAAGTGTGTCGAATGCGATGTCGGGAAAAGGGGACCCTCACGAAGTCAATCACCTGAGCCCAATGAAGGATGGACTGCCGTCTCTAACATCGAATCCACTGGAACTGACACCGAATGGTTGATAGTCGACCAATCGGAATAGGTTTATCTCGTATATCCTTGGGGACTATGTTATTTCTTGACCTATATAATAATAGATGGCTTTTCCGATATACATACATGGTTCGTCAAATTCTCATTCAAACCAAGATTCTGAGTGAATCTCAAATCAAATTCGATTGGATACATATGAAAAGGGGATGAAGTAGAAAAGAAGCTAGAAACATTTTAGAAGTGAATGTTAAGGAGCGACGTAGACAGATAGGGAGACGCTCTTGATGACAATTAGAGAAGATAAGAAGAGACCAAGAAAAGTGGAACTTTAGGCGGGCCCTTGCATCTGAGCATCTCCACCCGCGGTTTGCTGACTAGCTTGTCCATAGTATCCTAGAACAGGTGGTTAGCAAAAAAAATGTCACATGTAGGAAAGTCCACATACCACCCCAGTAGTTAGAATAGTAAGACGGGTCGGCAGCACCCCACTGAGGCTGACCAGCCTGTCCGGCGGCAGCAGCGGCGGCGGCGTTAGGGTCGGCGCCGGGCTGCTGAGCACCTGTGGTGATGCCAAGACCTGCAGCGGCGGCGCCAGCGGACTGTGGCATACCAGGAGAGCCCGGTCCAGCTGCGCCCGGAGCACCTGTACCTTGTGTTGGGAAAGCTCCATAAGCCCCGAAGCCATATTGTCCATAAGAATTGGGTTGAGGCATCCCATACATGGGCTGAAAGAAAGCATTCAGGTTAGAGTGACAACAGATATAAAAAGACGGGGCGCACCATTTGTCCATATGCAGCAGGAGCAGCGGTAGGCGTCAACGGCGCACCGGGTTGTACTGCTCCACCATCAGCCCTATCCTTACCCCAGCTGCACTTGATTGGCCGGCCGTGCACCATCTGGCCTTGGAGCTGGACGATAGCCATGGCTGCGTGCTCATGGGTGTCCAATTTGACAAAGGCAAAGCCACGATCGGCTTGCATGCGAATTTCCGAGAGGTAACCGATGGATTGGAAAAGGGGAATGAGGTCGGCCTGAGTGCAGTATGGTACAAGGTTACCAACGTAGACTGTCGTGTTATAGGAAGGGGTCTGCTGCACGACCGAATCGTAAGAAAGGGGCCCCCCTTGGAAGTTGATTGGGGCGGGAGCACCACCAGCACCACCAGCACCACCACCAACGGCACCCCCAGGACGAGGAGTAGCAACAGGTTGCCCTGAAGGGGGTCCCTGAGTTTTTTGATTGGCCCAGTTGACACGGATGGCACGAGAACCGAGCCATTCACCATTCATAGTGGCAATCGCCTGCTCTGCATCGGTCTTGTCGCGGAACGCCAGAAAACCATATCCACGAGATTTGCCGGAGTTCATATCCCACATGACGCGCGCGTCCGACATTGTACCAAAAGCACTAAACGCCTTAGCGAGAACATCATCGTTGACTTCCGGGCTGAGGTCGCCGACAAAAACGTGGTAATGGCCAGTTGTGTCCTCCTTATTTTGTTGGCCCTGATAGGCCCAGTTGACTCGAATTTCCGTATCAAAAATTTTGCGCCCATTGAGCGTCTGCAGGGCTGTCTCAGCAGCACGCATGTCAATATACTCAACAAAGCCATAGTTGAGACCTCCATGTTGGTAGTTGCGGTCGGGAATAATTTTAACGTGTTGCACAGGACCGGCGACGGCGAAGATCTCGGTCAGCATATACTCCGTAACTCGAGGGCTCAAGTTTCCCACGTAGAGATGAGCACGCCTCTAGATGTCCATATGACCGAACCAGAAAGACAAATTGGAGAATAAAGTGAAACAACGCAGGGATTGAAACTAGGGATCAGCTCCATAGACTGCGAGATAAGATGATTAGGACTCACCGGAGCCTCAGCCGGTCCTCCCATACCCATTGGATTCATGATTCAGAAGATAATGAAAAATGAGACCTAAAAATGAGTGGTAGGTGAACATTGATCACGATTAATGATGGAGAAACGTACGAAACTGTTAACAACAAACAGTATATGATATACGAGTCCGTCAGAGAGAGGAAATATAGAGAGACGAGAGACGAGAGGAGAGACGAGAGAGGAAGAAAGGAAAGAGAAGACGAGATACTTAGAGACCAGATGACAGTCAAGAGCAAGTAGTAACTGCGGTCGTGGGAGTTTTTTCATTGACTAATTTGGTTTCGGACTTATTCATGTATCATGCATCACAACAAATGAATTTTGAAAAACATATATGGAAGAGGCAAAAACTACTTGTTTGTGGGTACATTCAACAAAACATTTCCTCCTCCGCTAGGAATGTAAGTTACGTTCGGATTTTGAGCGAGAGATTGCGCGATTGCCTTGCTCGCCTCGATTTTCCTAAATGCCACAAACGCCTCACCTGCCTTCTCGAGTGCTTTTGAAATTGTGGCCGCTGCTTCGGCTTCACCTTCAGCACGGATGACGGCAGCTTGACGCTCTTGGTCGGCCTTTTGAGAATTAATTAGTGCATGAAATTCGAAAGGCCGACGAACCCTACCTTTTCAACGATGAATTTGGCACGCTCGGCGTCTGGTGAAAGTCAATCAGATTGCAAAATGAAGCTAGAAAAGAGACAAACCTTGCTGGGCTATTTGCTTGGCTTCGACGGCTTGCGTAAATTCCTGACATTGTCTAAGAACAACGTTGTAATATATGTTCAAGGAGAACGAACCTTTCCGAACGTGAGGTGGGTGATAGACACGTCTTCGAGCTTAATGTTAAATTCACCCGCTCGCTGAAGAAGATCGGCTCGTATTCTCGACGAAACCTGGCCATGAGGTTTCAGTAATTGACACGACAATGACTGGAGTAAGAACATACCACTTCGCGCTGCGTGATTAACTCTGCCGCATCAAATTGTGCTACAATACTCTTCAAGACCTCATTTCCGATGGATGGTAATACTCTCTCGTCATAGTCCAGACCAAGACTTTGGTAGATTTTTGGGAGGTGTTTAATGTCTGGTCGTGATAGGACACGCAAAGTAAGGGTGACCATTTGTAAGTCTTTAGAACCTGTAGTTGTCGAAATATTCTGGGACGATGTTCTATATGTTCTAGGCCGAGGGGAGAAGAGAATACGGTGAAACTCACCCGAGGCTTGATACGGCAGTCGTATAGAATTGCACGTTGGAGCCAAGGAATCAAAAAGTGCGTTCCTTCCCCAGTAGCCTAGAGAAGTGGAAATCAATTAATCTGACAAGATGGGCTCTTGATAAACCGCTCACCTTTTCTTTTACACCAGAAAAACGGTCGAACATGACCGCTTGGTATCCTCCAGGAACATCGTAAAGGCTGGCTTGAACGACAGCAGCCGCGACACCAAGAGGGACTAAAGACAGTCAGAGCAAAACTGAAATTTCTATGTAAGACCTTACTCAAAAGACGGCTTGCGGTTTGAGAGAGGGCCATGACGTGCCGAACCACAGGCTTAGGAAGAAATTCAAAGAGTTTCAATATTTGAGAGTTTCAGTCACGTGACACAGCTTGAACCAACACTTGTGTACAACTTTTGATATAGATACCTAGTACGACACTTGTAGCCTCCGGTAGCAGACCTTATAGCAGATGATAGTCGATCTGTTTATATCTTGGGCAGCATCTTGAGCCCAAGTTCAAACGGTCAAAATTTCAAAATTTCAAGCTTCAAGAGTGCCACTAATAATCACATAGCTATTATACAGTAACATATGTAGGCAACTATTAATGTGACTTACATATTTTAAAAGCGATTTGTGAAGCACCGTAAAACTTTCCTCGCAGCGTCGCTCAAATCACTCATTCTATTCTAGAAGGGTATCACCTCTCCTTTCCCCATCCATTCGGGCAGAATGACTTCCAAATTGCATTGCTCGCTTTTTTCGTTTACTGGCCTCGACTAACCCCAATCTCCAAGCAGCCAATCTTAGAAGCATCTTATCACCGAGGCCTACTTCCAGTCGGGGGTCCATTTTGTGGTGTACTGGCAGACTGGCAAGAAAATTGAGAACCGTTAGCGACAAAAATGGGTGGCGAGTCTCTTTACCATGGGACGAGATGACACGGTCATCTCGCCCCAAATTTCGGATTGGTATCCGATCTATCTCCAACTGAAGCTTTCAAGTCGTTGTTGGATTATATTCTCCAATAATGACAAAACGTATATGACATACCTCTTCTATGACAGCCTGCCATCCGCCAGAATTATATGCTGATCGATGTCGCCCATATCCGCCAAGCAATTCGTCAGAACCGAGTCCATTGAGCAGTACACATGCCGGGGTGGTATAAGGTACTGCTTCACTATCGGGAGTCGCTCGTACTTGACCTATGCCCCTGGAGGCAAAATAGAGGGCAAGAGCCAGACTCTGTCGTGGATTTAACTCAGCTGAGGGACAAGGAAGAAAACTTGACTCGCCAGATCCATGACAGTACGTCCAGGCAACATTAACGATTCTACAATATTCCGTACGCCTTGTGATTCCTGTCGAGCATCTAAATTCAGAAACAAATCTAAGCCCTGGCTGAGATCTATCACATACATCGTAGGGGACATTGATCTCAACCTATTGATGATATCAGCCCACACTGAACACTAAGGATCTGAGAACCACCCACAAAATTCCACAAACGTTCTGGGCATAAGCGCCTGAGCTCCTCTACCTCCTGAAGCCCTGTTACACGATCGGGGACGTTATATGATGTGGGAGTACCCATGTCCACAACAGACAAGAGCCTTTTTCTATGCTTTTGTTTGTTGCCACCCGCATTTCCCTCGGCTTGCAATCGATTTTTTCTTGGATTCTCGAAAGCAACATTAAGTAGATCAATAGGTTCGTCAAATGGGATGTGCCTGAATCTTTGTCAACATATTTCATTTCCAGAATGTCGATCAAAGAGACAGACTTATGTGCGAGGTAGGTAATCACGGTCGAGTCGATACCTCCGCTGAATAGAATTGCTACTCGTGCATTCCCCTTCCCTGCCCTTTGTATCCTTGTCAGAACGTGCTTCAAACTATCAGAAATAGCTCACGACTTTTGCGGGATGTCTTGAACCTGCAGCTTAACACTATGGTCCAGGTAGTAAACCAAATCGTCCACTGGCTTAGAAAGATGATCCGGAATCTGTGCAAGAGTCTCTATGTTGGAAATCTCGTTTGTCGATGGCACGAAAGTATTGAGTTTGCTGGGTTCGGCCTGCATTGCTTGGCTTAGTACTAGAAGTTCCAAGTTCTTCCATACTCACAAAAGGAGCCATAGTTACATCCAGATCAGACGAACGACGAGGCAAAGGAACCAGGCGAGATACAAATTCTTTCTGGAACTAATGAAAAGGTTACTAATTGAGGTGCTCGTCAAAATCTGCGAAAAGACACACATCGCCAGGCGGCTGTAAATCCAGGTAGTATATGGAATCCGTTGAAAGTTCTTCAAAGTCATATCTAGAATCAGTCCCGGCTGATACAGATGCAAGCAAGGCGTATGGCAAAGATGGTGAAGGCTTGTGTATCAAGAGAGAACGACGTCCGAGAGGGTCTCTCCCGAAAAAGAGGCGTTGGTATCGACACTTGTTGGTTTATCAGGACAAGAAGCATCTGCATAATTACTGTTCCTTACTTGATAGTAAACGAAAGCGTATCTATGAACAAGAAGTACGGTCAACAATCCATCCTTTAATAGCACCACCAGACTTACGGTCCCTCAATAGATCCAAACAGATCTCGTACGTGTTCCATGGTGTCCAGCTTGCGTAGCTCATTAAATAGTCGAACACCGTCATTCTCGTGGGATGAGATCTATTTAGAGGATTTTAGAGGATTTAGGAAACCGGTCTGTAGCGAAGAAGAATGCTGACATTCAGAGTCCCGTCAAAGATCTATTCGATTTGATGAGTCAATGTATGTAGAAGATTTTATTGGAAGCTCGCCTCTCCATTCCAACAGAGTACATCACCATCTTTCTCGTGCGGTTGCTCGACGGGGTCATCCCCTCTCAATCGCAATTCGGACGCGTAGAAGTCGAGGACGAGTGTTTGTGATCCATTTACATTAGGTATTATAGTAGTTCTGTAATGTCCTTGGGAGTCTGGACCTAGCAAAATAAGAACAGGCCGCCCATTATCTGAGTTGTCCCCTGTGAATCAGATTCAATATACCTCGCGCTGCATTGGCCTCTCGAAGCTTCTGAGACAAGTCGATGAAATCTACATCGACATCAATGACTCGAGCAGATAGGAAAATTCCGCACATGGAAGCTTGCAAAAGACTCAAGCACAAAATCGGTCGATCACCTCCAACCATATATGGAAATACAATTTTATCAAGTCTGAGAGTACAGTGTTTGGATGATTGTAATTTATCATAAACATCCATAAATCTATGCGAACGTGTATGAACCGGCGTTTCGTTGTCTGTTTTACAATTCTCCTGTCTAGCCTATGTGTTGTAGGTGGACGCAGAAACGTTTCCACCACGTCCGGTCCAGTTGACGTCTAAGGAGTGCGTTAGCATATTCACCCTCATTAACTAAGAGTACGTACGGATGTCTTCGCCAGCCTTGAACCTTGCATTCTCCTTACCAGGAAGAACACGGAAAGTATGGGCACCAAAGTAGTCACGCTGATTGTGCATATCCATCAGGAGTTTTGAAAAAGTCAAGTGTTCAACAGACGTACCTGAGCCTGCAAAAGGTTAGCTGGTACAATTTCGCTGCGGTACCCGTCGAAGAAAGCCAAAGCAGTACTAAAAGCAGGTGTAGGGATTCCCCAGAGAACTGCCTGAGCAATGACACGCCTCCATCCTGGCTGAGCCTTGTGCACAGCTGAGAAGGTTAAGTCATTACGTGAAACATTGAATGATTGATTGTAGGCAGTGACCTTTGTTGAAGAAGTCATCGAATAGCAGGGACTCTAACTTTGGGTTCTTTTGGTACGCAGCCGTGATATCACCGAGGAACACGCTCTACGACGAGTGTCAGTAATATACAAGGGAAGACTCACGCGGTCAAACCTTGATGATGCATCCACCACGCCACATCTTCGCAATGCCGGCATAATTCAAGTTCCATTGGAGCTGAGTTTGTATCAGCAATCGGTCGATGATACAAGTGACTTATATAGCAACCTCTTTGGCGGTCTCCCTCATGAGCATGAAGCCTTGTGTGTAGGAGATGATTTTGGAGGCATACAAAGCTTGTTCAAGGTCATCGATGAACAGTTGCTTGTCACCGCGGAAAGGTTCCTTCTGGGGCCCGGCGATGATCTTGCTAGCGCGAACGCGCTCCTCCTTTATGGCAGACAGACAGCGAGCAAATACGGCTTCCCCAATCAAGGTAACTGAAAACAATGATGGTGAGTAAAAAGAATGTGAGTCGTGAAGACCAACTCGCCAGCAGTTCCAGCGTCAAGCGCAGCAATAGCGGTCCATTTTCCAGTTCCCTTCTGACCAGCTTTATCGAGAATCTTGGTAACGACAGGTTCACCATCGTCGTCCTTGAATTTGAGAATGTTTGCGGTAATTTCGATGAGGAAAGAATCAAGGACACCCTTGTTCCACTTGAGGAAGATATCAGCAATCTCGTCGTCTGGAAGACCAAGACCGCGCTTAAGAATATCGTAAGCCTCAGCGATAAGCTGCATATCACCGTACTCAATGCCTAGGGCAGAAAAATGAGTACTGACGTTTATCAAACGGATCTGAGTACCCACCGTTGTGAACCATTTTCACGTAGTGACCGGATCCCGTCTCACCAACCCAATCACAGCAGGGCTCGCCGTTCACCTGGGCAGCCGTCTTTTGGAAAATTTCCTTAATTGCGGGCCAGGCGGCAGGGGAACCACCGGGCATGAGAGATGGTCCGTGACGAGCGCCTTCCTCACCTCCCGAGACACCAGACCCGACGAATAGCAAGCCCTTGGACTCAAGCTCCTTCGTACGGCGGATGGAATCAGGATAGTGGGAGTTTCCACCATCAATGATGATGTCTCCCTGTTCAAGGTGAGGCACGAGTTGAGCAATGAAATCGTCAACAGCAGATCCAGCCTTGACGAGAAGAATGATCTTGCGAGGCCTCTTAAGTTTGGCAATCAGTTCTTCAACAGAGTGAGCACCCTGAATTTTTGTGCCTGCAAGTTTTATGTGAATAACCTCGCGTAGATAATCGAAGGAATCAGGGACCTTTAGCCTCGTTAGCCAGGAAATGGTCGACTTTCGATGTTGTACGATTGTACGCCACAACAGTAAAGCCCTTATCGTTCATGTTGAGGATCAAATTTTGGCCCTGCAGTCGCGTTAACGGGAATGTTCAGGAATCGATGGAGGCACTGTACCATAACGGCAAGGCCGATGAGGCCGATATCTCCACTACATGATATCTGGGTGAGTGGGTTGGTGGGGACAGGAGAGAACGACGTACGTGGCCATGTTTTGATAGTCTGTGATTGTGGTTGTGAGGAAGAGAGGGTTCAAGGGGAAACCTTGGATGATCTTTGTAAATCATCATCAGCTTGGTCATCTTGATTCTCTGATATTCGGAGTTTCTAACGCGCCGTTCACTAGTTAGATAATAGATTGAAGTTCACCTCAGGCTGTCATTGGACGTCGGACTCTTGTCACCAGAATGGGCTGGATATCCATTAAGATGCCCGTTAGCTATCACTAAAAACCACGACATTGTATGGAGAGGGCCACTCTTCACGGACAAGGCCAATTATTTAAGAATCGCCCCTGATTTGATTTTGTCACAGCGAGCCGGTCGGCCGAGCAGTGGTGTCACCCACTGGCAGGGGACACTGATACCCTGGTTCATCTCTACTTATACCCCAACGCATGCCTCCTGTCCATGGCGCACCTGATCTCGAAGTTCGGTACCCTCGCGCCAGCGGACAACGTGATCGTTTGTGAGGGATGGGTGCTCAAGAAACGAAGAAAGAAGATGCAGGGTATGGTTCAACGTGCAGCGTGCATTCTTTATGATTTAGTGTCGCAAAGGCTTTGCCCGTCGATATTTTACGTTATATCAGTCTGGAATCCTTTCCTATTCCTTTGAACCCGGCCAACCCGTTCGCGACCAAGTCACTTTACACCATGCTGCCATAACCACAGCCCCCGGTCGTAGGGACATCCACATAGATTCAAATACCGCTACGTTCCATATTAAATGTTTGAGTGCAGAAGATTTCAATATGTGGATAGTGGCCTGCAGGTCTGGTCAAACTGTCCGCGTCGTAATGAACTTTTTAGTTGATTGATCCACAGGAAATTTATCTCTCTCGGCGTGGAGGCGCGTAAATCAGCGAGTGTAAGGTTTTCCGTGCGTCATCATGGTAATACAAGCGTCAGTTTTATCAAGTCTGGCTCGATTGCTGAGGAAATGGGATCTGTGCGTATGAGTTGCAAGCTTGTTACTCTTGATCACACTCTGACTTGTGTTTCTTGTAGACGATCAAGTCCTTGGAAAATTCTATTCAAAACCTGGTGCTTGAGGCTCCATCGTTGTCAAAGAAAAGTCACACCCTTAGTAGAAAATCTGATTCGACTAAAGAACCCAAGTTTGGTCTCTTCAATTTGAAACGATGTAAGATTTCAGGTCGTAGACCCATATTCGTTCATCTAATACATAACGGTCAGCCTCGAATCACTCATCCTCTCATCCTTCCGAATTTGGATCAGACACCACAGTATCGGATGTCCCTGACCACCTTCAGTCATCGTTCCATCGCATTCAGTTGGCATTGGAAACCCTAAAAACACAGCATGCGATGTTAGTGACATCACTGCAAGCCTTAGCTGAAATGAGCCAACCCAATCAAGTATCACCTCTCCCTGCCACAGTTGAAGAAGAGGGACTTTTAACCCTTCACGATCCTTCTACGCGTTTATCGACACCAGTCTCGAGGCTATCCAAACGTGCCTCGATTTCAACCAGTGGGAGCGGAAGTCTGCAGGAGTGGTTCGACGCACTTGATGGCGCTGAGGAATTTTCAATGGATGTGCCGAATTCGGAAGGGCAGTCAAGTAGAATGCCCACGAATGAGAGTCGAAGTAGCCTGAATCAGGAGGACACATCCAGCATTGACACTGATTTCAAGGATGTTAATATGGAGCAGTTCCCTGGCTCAACGAGTATCTCATCTGTTCCTGTATTTTTCCAGGAACGTCGGACACAGCTGCCATCGCCTCCTGTTGGCGATGAAGGTAGTCTTTTTGCAATACTTAAGAAAAATGTTGGAAAGGTGAGGATGCATATCTCCATCCAGTTTCAATAGCATTCTTACCAGTCTCGACATGTTGCAGGACCTCTCTACAATCACATTCCCTGTTACGTTCAATGAACCTCTTACTCTCCTTCAAAGAGCAGCGGAAGAAGTCGAATATTACAATGTCCTTGACGACGCCGCTCGGGCGGATAGCCCGTTCGACAGAATCTGTTACGTTGCGGCTTTCGCTGTCTCTAGCTATGTTCATACAAGACATCGAACTGGAAGGAAGGCCTTGTAAGTTCACGTCGAGTTGTCTATAAATCCATTAACACTAGAATCATACGTAGCAATCCCATGCTCGGCGAGACATTCGAAGACCCGCGGATGCAATTTATCGCGGAGAAAGTCCGCCATAATCCTCTTGAAATTGCTTATCATGCCAAAGGAAAGAATTGGGAATTGAATGCCACTTCCTCTGGTAGAACCAAATTTTGGGGTACGTAAGGTCAATATGTCCATCCGAATTATTTCCGAGACGTGTTTCTACGCAGGCAAAAGCTTGGAGATTATCCCTCTTGGCACTACGCACTTAACGATTGAAGAAGATCATTATGTGTGGTCAGTCCGATTCTGCCACTCTCTCTCCATTATCTTGTTAAGCGGAATAACAGGAACAAACCGTCGTCGTTTATGAGGAATCTTATGGTTGGGACGAAGTATCTTGAACACACGGGCAAGATGACGATTGAGAATACCCGTGATCAAACTCGCTGTGTTCTGGACTTCAAGCCGAATGGTTATTGGGGCCCTTCAAATGTAGTGTCTGGAGTTGTATACGGACCTCGGGGTGACATCATCATGCGCATAGAAGGCAGATGGGATGATCAGATGACCCAAACACTCGACTCCTCAAACTTCCGGGTACTCTGGCGCTCAACGCCGTTTCCGAAGAATGCACACGAGTTTTATGGCTTTACTTCTTTCGGTATAACTCTGAATGAACTGACGGACGATCTCTTCGGAAAGATACCCCCGACGGATTCACGTTTGCGTCCGGATGTCAGAGCTCTAGAAGAAGGAGATGTAGATAGGGCGGAGGAGCTCAAAGGGAGAGTAGAGGAGATGCAACGAGAACGTCGAAGGCAGGGAACAGACCGTCACCCCAGGTGGTTTCAACAGAAAGGGGACGATTGGGTCTATGCCGGAGGTTACTGGGAGGCGCGAGAGCGGGGGTGGAAAGAAGAGGACATTCAATCTTTGTGGTAACTCATCATATATCCTTGCATCAGTCGCTAAGTTTGTCATACATAAGGCCTAAGGATTTGACCAATTTTTACCAACATTATGCATGGTGGCAAGACACAATCGCTCCCAACTGAACATCCCTGAGCCTTCCCTCACACTGATTCGTGTGTAGATACCCAGGAGATGTATGTAGTCGGTCCTGTCCATGTGCGCATGAAAACCCGTTGTTTTGCCGCAGACACCATGTGCTTCTCGCTTCTGCTTGAGGGAGCTTGTACCTTGCCGAGGTTGAGTCGGGACCTCCATAAGATTCTTAAAGGCTGAAGGGGATCGATGCGCTTCAGGATTATAGTTCAAAGTACCATGCAAATTCATCGTCTTGGGAAATTACTTGCACTCGTCAGTGTTGCTGTGGCTCAGCAGCCACTGTATGCCCAGTGCGGAGGTACCAACTGGTATGGATCCCTACATTTTTCGTGATCACATATTTGATACGTTCTGCAGGACAGGAGGAACAACTTGTGTCAACGGCGCAGTTTGCACAGTATTGAATCCCTGTAAGGAGGATATCATTACTGTCTTTGACAATGTATGAAGTGTGGTGTCAGATTATTATCAATGCCTTCCTGCTTCGTCAACCTCCAGCACTTCGTCTCAAACTACGATTACGACTACGACATCGACGAGCACTGCTGTCTCGACTCAGACTCCTTCCACGACAACTTCGAGTTCTCCTACTTCATTAGGTACACCAGGTATTCAACATTTCGCACGGGAGACGTGTTTCAGTACTCAGATTGATTGTCATATAAGCAAATTTATCGCCCGAATGGGCCGCTGCCTATGCGAAGGTGCATCCCTTGCCCATCATATGGTGACTATAGCTAAACATTATCTAGGCTCAAGTCGCGGTCGCTAAACTGTCTTTGACGGACAAGGTTAACCTTGCTACGGGTGATCACACAAGTAGATCTCACCTTTAGTACCGCTCACTTATAATTATTTATAGGTGTTCAATGGCAGAAAGGTCCGTCATTTATGAGAACTTCTGACATCTAGCCACAATCATACCAGGACACTGCGTCGGAAACACTCCGCCTGTTGCAAGCATAAATTTCCCGGGACTTTGTCTCGAAGGTATGTATCGTCACGCTACCTGACTGAGCTGAAGATGAAATCACATTTTGCTCAGATGGACCTGTCGGCGCTCGGTTCGCGGATAACGTCTCCGCCTTTACCGCGTAAGCGATATATTCTGACTATTCGAGATCATCTATAACCTGCGTTGCGGGCCAGTGGGATCAACGTTGCAGCTACGTTCAACCGTACGCTGATGGGACAGCACGGAGCTGCCATGGGCGCTGAGTTCCGAGGAAAAGGCATAAACGTCGCTCTTGCCCCCATGATGTAGGTGTTCAACTTTTCATCTCTTCGAATGTGTCTGAGTGCCCTGTAGGAATATTGTCCGTGCCCCTGCCGCTGGGAGAAATTGGGAAAGGCAAACATGTCTCCACATTGCGGGTAGCGCCTACTAAATTTTGACCCAGCTTTGGCGGCGATCCGTATCTTTCAGGAGAAGCCGCCTTTGAAGTGATTACCGGAATTCAATCGCAAGGTGTTCAAGGTATATTAAGCTGATTGCTTGAATTCTTTCTCGGAGGTATTATTAATTGTACATTGTGCAGCGTGTGCAAAGCACTACATTAATAACGAGCAAGAACATTTCCGAGACTCCAGCTCCTCCAATGTTGATGACAGGTGTCTGCTATCTCTTGTGTGAAGTCGTAGAGCTTGACTGACATTTGCTGTCTTCAGAACAGTAAGTTCTTTTGCCTCTTGATTCATCCTTCAACCTCTGTCTATATTGTTAGCAACACGAAATCTATGCTGCCCCGGTAAGCTTCAAGTTTTTTTTTCTATCTTTGGGTTGATGACATTTTTATCAAGTTTCTGCGCAGCGTGCAAGCCAATGTTGCGTCCGTCATGTGCAGTTACAGTTGAGTTCGTTGAAAACCGTTTCTCGTTTTGCACTCAGTGGCTCGTCTGCTTGAAGACCAAAGTAAATTAGAACCTTCTTTTTTATCGATTATCATTCGTTATTGAAGCACGCCACTAGTTAACGGCAGTTATGCATGCGAGAACGACAAGACTTTGAATGGTATCCTGAAGGGCGAATTCGAATTTCCTGGATGTAAAGTAACTTCCCTTTAACATGGTTTCAGTGACCTCATATTTTTCGTAGATGTCATGTCAGGTACGGACCATCAACAATTTAGCATCTTATCAAGGCTGATAGATATATGTTTCCAGATTGGTGGGCGACTGTATGACGTTTCAATGTCTTGTCTGCGGCGAACACTAAATCACTCGACCTATAGCACTCAACCCTGTCGGTCAACAGTGGCCTCGATGCAAGTGCTTTTCTGATTTGGCCTACATAGTATATGATGATGACATGGGTTTACCGACAGATGACAATGCCAGGCAATGTTCAGCGTTATCTCATGCTGACTCTATGCTCAATACTCTAGCAGGTGATATCTCACTGGGATCAGGTATGATTGAAAAGGGAAAAATAAGAGGTAATATTGATCACACCACAAGGCACTACCTATTTTGGACAGACGCTGGTCAACGTTGTCCAGTCTGGATCTGTTCCTCAGTCTCGGATCGATGTTTGTCTAGAGCGCACAATACATATTAAATAATGAAACGCTTACTCGAAATGTTTGCCAGGACATAGCACTCCGTATCCTTGCAGCTTGGTGCGAGAGGCTACTGTTTTTATTCTTCCTTTTGTTTAGCCCGTCACAGGTATCTTGTTGGACAAGATATAAATTTCCCGGAGGTCAACTTTGATGCGTGGAATATCAATGCACCAGTGAATACGCATGTAAATGTTCAGGCGGATCACAAAACGTTAGGCAGATCTTTCGTAACTCGTTGCCCTCAGTGCGGTTATACTAATGAATCTTAACTACGACCAGCATTATTCGTAGCATTGGGGCAGCGTCGACTGTGCTACTGAAAAACGTGCAAAATGCTCTACCTCTCGGCTCTCCAAAATCCATTGGAATCGTCGGTAACGGCGCAGGTCCCAGTTCCCGAGGACCTAATGGGTGCGCCATATATACTTAATTCGTCATTTATGACAGTCCTTAAACTGGATTTCATCTCATCTTTCTTGTAGTTACACCGATAGATCTGGAGATGACGGAGTGTTGGCTATGGGTAAGTCTAAACAGCAGAGTTAAATATGAGTGGCAATCACATATGACTAAATCTGGTCAGGCTGGGGTAGCGGTACAGCAGAATTTCCATATTTGATCACGGTTGGCATAAATTCTTGTCTTATTCATTACAGTTAGCGTTCATGCTCATCACCTTCTGTAGCCACTGGATGCTATCACTGCGAAAGCCGCCACTGCGGGGGCAACAGTATCCTCCTCTCTTAGTGACACGGACCTCAATGCTGCTGCAAATATTGCATCTGGAAAAGATGTTGCAATTGTCTTCATTACAGGTCTGTCATGCTGTCCTTTTGTCTCAAACTCCTCTTATACGCAAGTGAATAGCCGATTCTGGGGAGGGATATCTTACTGTCGAAGGTTCAATGATAACTGATTGTTTGATACAATTCTGATCGTCGGTGAAAATACTAGGTAATGCGGGAGATCGAAATGACCTGAAGGCCTGGCATGGAGGGGTTTGTACTCTGTCTTGTTCTGTTGGGCAACTGTTAATATCAGTTTTGTCACTTAGGATGCACTCGTGGCCAAAGTTGCGAGCGTCAATTCCAACACCATCGTCGTCGTAAACAGTGTTGGCCCCATCATAGTGGAAGCTTGGATCAATCATGTTAATGGTCTGCTTCATTCTCTTATAAATGCTGTCCGAGTGGTTTGTCTTATACTAGGTTTCAACCCTTTTTAGTGACCGCCCTGGTAAGTAGATGTGCGACTGGTCACGGTGACAAATGACTTCTTTCTACTCGTATAAAGGTCTGGAGCGGCTTACCCGGTCAAGAAGCTGGTATATATAAATCTTTAGCCTGGTTTTTTGACGAAAAATCTCATCAGTGGAATAGGAAACTCCGTCACTGATATTCTTTACGGGCTTTACAATCCAAGGTACGTTGTTATAATAGCATGCACAACTGAGCAATAATAGTTACCATATTTCCAGTGGCCGCCTACCCTATACCATCGGCAAAAGCGCCTCTGACTACGCGGCCCAAGTCATATACAGCTCCAGTGCATCGATACTGCCTATACCATACAGCGAAGGATTGTTCGTTGACTACCGTCATTTTGACAAAAACAGTATCACGCCACGATTCGAATTTGGGTTTGGTCTTTCATATACCACATTCCAATATTCTAGTATCAGTATTTCGGGGTCGACAGTAGGAGGAAGCGCGCCCACGGGGTCGGCACTTGATTCCTGGTAGGAAGTCACCCAATTGGAGAAGAACGTTCACTGAATCACTTCACAAGGTTGCATGCTAAAGTAATCACTATAACCTTTACTGTGCAGAACAATGGGAAAGTCGCCGGACACGAAGTGCGGATCTAAGATCTCTTTCGAGGCAATTACTCACATAATCTCTTCTTTCTTTTTTACTAGATCCCTCAGTTGTACACTACACCCCCAACTGCCGTCCAGTCTGCGCCAAGGAACTTGAAAGGTTTTGATAGCATTTATCTCTCACCCGGACAAAGTAAGACTGTGACGATGCAACTTTCTCGATACGACCTGTCTTTCTGGGACGTCGTTAGCCAACGCTGGACAGTGCCTACTGGTACACATGGAATCTCGATAGGAGCAAGTAGCAGGGACATACGGTTGACGGGATCATTCACAGTTTAACGCTGTTATGTAATAATGATCGGGACACAAGAATAAAAGATTTTTGGGTAATTGCATTGCATAGTAGCCGCGATGTTTCGAGGATCACATATCCAGCCTCGGAGAGGTCTGGCTATCCTTAGACGCGCTTTTGCTACACATGCACCGCTGGTCGAGAAATCCTGCGCTTCAATAACTCCTCCCTATGCAAAGTTGATACAGAATCTTGAACATGTCAGAAGAATACTGAACAGGCCTTTGACGCTCTCGGAGAAGATTCTGTACAGCCACCTCGTCGACCCGGAGAAGTCACTGGCAGGAGGAGGTAGAATCAGGGGGGAAGCTTACCTCCAGCTTCACCCTGAAAGAGTCGCAATGCAGGATGCCTCTGCCCAGTACGCCGTTTGCTGTTGAGTTATCTACTTGACTCACCTTTGGAATACAGAATGGCGCTGTAAGTTCTATCCCCAACAGGAATTTTCTACACCAAACTAGCCTACTACAGCCTTCAGTTTATGAGCGCTGGCCTTCCCCAATGCGCCGTTCCTACAAGTATTCACTGTGACCACCTGATTCAAGCTTCAGAAGGTGCCGACGCTGATTTGAAGGTATGCCCATAACTTATGTATACGTATCCAATCTCATGTCTATCCTCCAGCGTTCGGTTATCTCCAACCAAGAAGTATTCGATTTTTTGGAGAGTGCTGCCAGAAAGTACGGAATAGAATTCTGGCGTCCTGGATCCGGAATTATTCACCAAATAGTGCTGGAGAACTATGCGGCTCCTGGGATGCTAATGTTGGTCCTTCCTCGCCTTTAATCTGTTGAGATGATTTTCAAGGAGAATCTTCCAGGTTAGGCACAGGTGGGGATGCCGGTTTGACTTATTATCCCGTTGAATTTGACGATTTAATTTCAGACTCTCACACACCAAATGCTGGGGGTCTAGGCATGCTTGCTATTGGTGTCGGAGGTGCTGACGCTGTGGACGCAATGACTGGAACTCCTTGGGAGCTCAAAGCACCGCAAGTCGTGGGTGAGCGTTGTGTGTAATCGTCGCCTCTCCTCCATTTCCGACATTCGTAGGTATCCATCTCACGGGTTCTTTAAATGGCTGGTCTACGACAAAGGATCTGATCCTCCATTTAGCTGGAAAATTGACTGTCAGGGTAAGTTTACCGTGGTCAGGGCATGTGGTATCGAACTAAAGGACAGTAGGGCGGAACAGGTCGGATCTTGGAATATTTTGGACCCGGTGTCTTCAATCAATCTTGTACTGGTATGATATGCACCTCTTCTTGCGGAAGGTGGATCTTTCTAATTCTGATCAGGATTGGCGACCATTGCAAACATGGGCGCCGAAGTGGGTGCAACGACCTCGACCTTCCCTTATAGTCCCAAGATGAACGCTTATTTAAAAGCCACTGGTCGTGCACCCGTTGCCACTGCGGCCGATAAAGCTGCTTCTCAAGGTTTCCTCAGCCCCGATGATGGAGCTGAGTACGATGAAGTCATTGAGATTGTGAGCATATTCATATTTTTGTAGTCTCTCGCTAACAACGTTTAGAATCTGTCGGAAATTGAACCCACTATCAACGGCCCTTTCACGCCTGATCTGGCAACACCCATTTCAAAATTTGGTTCGTTCATAAAAGATCAAGGTTGGAAGGATGAATTCTCTGCTGGTCTGATAGGATCTTGCACAAACAGTTCATACGAAGACATGGTAAAATAATTTAAGACTGACCACAATAGCATTTTTGATGATGTGGAAATTTTTCTAGACCCGCGTTGCTGATCTGGCGCGACAAGCTCAGTCTGCAGGAATTAAAACCAAGGTGACAATGACTCGATGTGTCTTTTTGCCAATTCTGACGAGGAGCAGGTTCCTTTTTTGTGCACTCCCGGGTCCGAGCAAATCCGTGCCACCATGGAACGGGATAATGTCACGGCTGCCTTAGAGGGTGTTGGGGCAGTCGTGCTCGCAAACGCATGCGGACCTTGCATTGGGCAGGTGCGTCGTTCTCTTCGCCCAATGTCTTCTACCTCATGTTCACCAAATATAGTGGAAACGAGAAGACAAAAAGGATGAAGAAAATGGTATTTTGTCGCCAAAAATTTCACCGCAAGAAGCTGATGGGAAATATGAAATCAGCCATTCTAACAAGTTTCAATCGTAATTTCAAGTCTAGGAATGATGGAAATCGACTCACTATGAACTTCCTGGCTTCTCCCACCATTGTAACGGCTATGTCATTTTCGGGCAAATTGTCTTTCAACCCTATGACCGATTCTTTGACACTACCTTCCGGTGATGTTTTCAAGTTTGAACCGCCTTTTGGCCAAGATCTCCCTTCATCTGGCTTTACGGCTGGGGAAATATCCTACTACCCTCAGCCGAATCCACAACCTCAGCCCGATGTACAGGTAGTCATCAAACCCGATTCGCAACGTTTGGAACTACTGGAACCCTTTTCAAGCCACTTCGGCGACAGTAATCCCAGGGGGCTAGAACTCCCCCCTTTGAAAGTGTTGATGCGTGTGCGTGGCAAGTGCACAACGGATCATATCTCGGCCGCAGTGCGTAACAACATTTGGGGACCTCTTCCATTAACTGTATTATGCTGCAGGGTCCATGGTTAAAATATAAGGGTCATTTGACTAATATCTCTGAAAATCTCTGTAAGCCTCTCTCGTTTCCCGCACCATAGGGTCAGGTCAATTCTGAGCTGGGTTTCGTTTATCTTAGTGATTACGGTAATCATGCGTGAACAAAAGTAAAATTTATTCCGGATTCTAACTTGCCCTGTTAGGCCGTTAATGACGAAGGTGGAGATGCTAACAAGGCTTTTGATCACGATACGAATATTTCTGGTACCATACCCGAAATTGCTAAAACTCTCAAAGCTCGTCAGCAGCCTTGGGCGCTGATTGTCGATGATAACTATGGCGAGGGTAGCGCTCGAGAGCACGCAGCACTGCAACCTCGATTTTACGGTGTGTAGTCCCTCAGAATGTGAATGGTTATTCCAAAAGTTGACATCCTATCTCTAGGGTGTGCGTTGATCCTTGCGCGGTCATTTGCTCGTATCCATGAAACCAATCTCAAAGTGAGCTTGTATCTAACATGGAGATTCAGTCCTGCTAATCAATACCTTCAGAAACAAGGGGTTCTACCTCTTTGGTTTGCGGACAAGGCCGATTATAGTCGCATTGGTTCCGGGGACATCATCGAAACTGTCGGTCTTGCAGACACAATCCGTGGAGTTCCAGGCACCTCCATCAAAATTAGGGTCACCAAAATCAATGGGGAGATATTTGACATTCAGACAAAGCATACGATGTCAAGCGACCAGCTTAAATGGCTTAAGGCTGGTTCTGCTTTAAATAATATTCGTTCGCAGATATAAATTAAATTAGGATATATCTTGTTTAAGTAAATCAATGCCCATCAGTTCTGTGACTTTTTACTTTTCAATAACGCCAATGTGTCTTTCGCAACGTTCACGGCGCCAATAGGCATGCCGGCAAGTTGAGCAACCTTCAAGCCATGGCTATCACGGTTCACACCAGGGCGAACACGATATTGATATGTAAAGTGATCATCCTGATCGCAAGATGGTTAGTTAACGAAGGTCGGATGTTCAGTTGAAGAGCTTACATCAGTGTCATCAACATCGGTACAGAAAAACTCGACGCTTCCGAAATTCTTTTGCTTTTGATCAGGGTATCCGAGCAAATCTGATAGTTCATGAAAGTGTGTCGCGAAGAGTGCCCGACATTGATTGGTGTTGACAAGATGATGAAGAGTGGCATACGCGATCGCTAGGCCATCTATCACTGTAGTTCCACGGCCCACTTCATCCATGATAACCTAGTGAAACGGGTGAGATATTTCATAGCAATTATTGATTTGAGTAAGACCCACTAGACTCTTTGAAGTTGCACGACGGAGTATTTCTGCTGTCTCAAGCATTTCCACCATGAATGTACTCCGATCGTGAAATAGATCATCTTTGGCGCCGATCCTCGTGAAAAGTCTGTCGACGACACCTAGAACAGCAAAATCTGCGGGTACGAAAGATCCAGTTTGAGCCAAGATGGTGATCAAGGCAGTTTGACGTAGAAAGGTCGATTTCCCTGCCATGTTCGGTCCAGTAATGACATGCAACCTGGTTGTTGGACTTAGGGCTACCGAGTTGGGAGTGAAGACACGACCCGCTGCAAGTAGCCCGAGCTCGACTGTGGGATGCCTGCCATTGATTACCTCATAGACAGGACTAAAGCTGAGGTCAAAGTCATGCCTATTCTGCACTGACAGCACTCACTCTTCTGTCAATTGGGGCCTGACGAAGTTGAGTTCGGAAGCCAATGTCGCAAAAGACATAGCAACGTCTAGCTCATCCAGTAGTCGAGCATTGAGTCGGAGCGATTGAGAATGACTGTTGACCTTTGCATCATCTGATCAGCAAGACAGTATATCGTAAATTAAGATCTCACTTCGTCTCGAAGGGTCTCAATGGCCTCCTTTTCCGCTACTGTCAGAGCGAGAGTTGTTTCGGCAATTTGACTTGCGAGGCGGGACCAGTCCTAGGCACCTCACTGATTAGTTTTCAATCAACTTTGTCATTTAAATGGAAGAACACACTTTGTAGAAAAAACAACGAGTGCTCGCACTCTCTGCAATAGACACAAAATCCGGGTCTTCGATTAATTTCCTTTGGTCTCGTTTGGCCTTCGCAAGGTGAACGTGCATGCCCTGGGCTGGTGAAACACGTAGGGTCAGAGAAGGAGCATCTGCACCGCAGGAAAGGATGAGACACGTAATTAAAAGATATAAATCTCCTCACCGTATCTCAATTGAAGATCTTTCTCCATCTCTTCTCGCAAAAACAAGAGCTTTTGGAGGGTAGCATGCAAACTTGTCAACGTCGCAGAAAAACTATACAGCATCCATAATTATTTGATATACCTGTTTTCTTTTTTGTTTTAGAAAATGATAGTGCATACCTTGGCTTGATCGCCCATTTCGATGTTCCGTACCTCCACTGAGTGTCATCGGGAAAAAATCCCCCGCCTTCGCTCACAGGAACTCCTTCGGTATCTTCTCCAGCATCAGCACTAACCAGACTAGATTCGGATAATTCATCAGAAGACTTGTCGTGTAGAGCGGCACCAATCCTCTTTGAAAGACTGCCTAGTGTAGTCATTCGAGATATCAGCGCGTCCAGACTCCTCCAATCATCGACATTAAAGTCTGGACGCTCGATAGATTCCATTGCCTTCTCATGCTGGACACGTATGATGATATCATCCCAGATGCGTATGGTTCGTTTGATACCCAGTAGATCGACCGTCTCCCCTCGGCCAAGTATGAATTTTTGAGTGATGCGACTCATATCTTCTGCGTTAGCCAAAGCTTCAGCAAGGTCGGTATGAAAGTGAGGTCTTGAATGGAGAAAGGCAACCAGAGATTGTCGAGCAGTAATTTCGGAGATGGATGTGCTTGGTGAGCCTGTGTGGAAGTTAAGTTGTTAGTGGATGCCAAGGGTGTATGCTCTTACAAAGCCATCTGCTGAGGAGGCGAGTTCCACCACGAGTCACAGTCCGTTTGATTACACTCAAAAGGCTACCTTTTGTACCACCCTCTCGAAATCCTTCCCTAATTTCAAGTGCTTTGATAGTATGAGAATCTATGTGCATGCGCTCTTCACTATTTTCACGATTCAGTGAAGAGAGTACAGGCATGTGTTCCAAGAGATTGGCGCGAAGGTATACTGTTAAAAGCCTAACCGCTGAAGCTTCTTGAGGGCTGGTGTCACTACCCTTGTCGTCAGGTTTTCCTGGGGATTCCCCTTGGCTAAATGCTTCCGCTACCACGAAATCGGGGGGAAGTTTCATATCTTCCGAGCAGGTTTCGGCAGGGGCAATATACGAAATGAAGTTATCATCCTCCGCAAGTGCTTCGTAGATCGGGTGATCCTTTCTTTGTCGTAAAAAGACGTCCAAAACAACCTCTCTGGGGGCGATTTGGGCTATCTCATCCCGTAAACCATCAGCACTTGTGCTCCTAGAGAAGAATTCCCCCGTTGACACATCAATCCATGCCAGACCTACTCGATTGCTGATTGACAAAGTTTCATCAATGTCTGTGATTCCGATAGCGAGAAGATAATTATTCTCGAAAGGGTTCAAGAATGGCTCATCAATGAGCGTTCCTGGAGTGATGACACGGGTGACTCGTCTGTCAAAGGTCCTGGTGCCCTCAGTGGAGCGCGGGAACTCCTCGCACATGGCGACAAATCGTTTGTTTTGCTGCACGAGCACCTTGAGATGCTTATCAAGGTGGACAAGTGGAAAGCCGCACATAGAGACGCGGCCGCTGCCCCACTTTCTGCTCGTAAGTTTGATGTTGAGAAGCCGAGATATTTCAATGGCCTGGTCGAAATAGGACTTGACGATATATTAGTTTTGCCGAGTTACCACTGACACGGCTGAAAGCATACTTCATAGAATTGCCCAACCCGCGTAAGGAGGAGACAATGAGGGAAGTTCCGAAGGTTTTCGAGGATTTCTTGAGCAAGTGTGGTCTGAGGCTGATTATTGGTCTCTGTCACGTATGATATGAGAAAAGAAGGGATTTCCGAGTACGCAAGGCAGCTCACCAGATGGATTTTCTACAACGTTGGCGGTTGGCTGCTTCGCAGTGGGTTCTTGAGGAGACCCACGTTTTTCTCTTGTCTTCTTTATTTTCACTTCTGGCGCTATCACATCGGTAGGTCCCAGAGAAATTTCTGAAGTAGGAGTTGAGCTTTTTACAGCACGGGGAACGCGCCTTCTGGCGCGCTTTGGCTGAGTGTCTGCCATGATTGTGACATACTGTCAGGAAGTGAAGTTCCACAAGAAAGACACTCTCATACCACTTGGTTGAATATCCGTATCAAGATCGGGTGACAATTGACCTACTGATTCGACGCCTTTTGTCGCGTCTCTTCTAATCTTTGAAGTTAGTTGAACGGAAGCATCAAGAAAGTTGTCTGTTCTTTATTGCTCAGATGAATAGGAAGTGGCAGTAAAAGTAGACACAGCACACATGATGAGGAAAATACATCAGGTCCGGACCGCCATTCACCTAGAGGTTCCGCAACAGTTCCATCTGGTCTGATGTAGTTCGATGGAAGGTCAGCGAAAGCCTTCTTTGTCTTCGTCTTAGTAGGTCTCGAGGGCAATGCAATAGAGAAGGCACGGGTCCCATACAACGGTCTAAAGCATGTAGTAGTCCGCGGAAGAATTGTCGGTGGAGGGATCATTGATACAACGCAGCCCTCAGGCCTCAGGCCTCAGGCAGGAGGGCGCTAAAGTTTGGATTCGACGCGTTCACGTTTGGGACGTGTTTCTGGTCACGCCACATGGCGGAGTTTGAAGAAAGAATCCCACAAACACTACGCGAATTTGGCCCCGTTGGCAACTTCACAAACGACCCAAGTTCTCAAAAATGTCGTTCGCCGGAAGACGCAGAGGAAATAAAGTCAAGAAAGGTGTTCAGTTCACCGTGATGGTGGTTGGTATGTCGTACTTTATGACGGCTGCGACGGGGTTGAACTTATCGAGATTGTCGCGTTCTGTCACTGTCAATAGGCGCCTCTGGAACTGGTCGCACCACCTTCGTCAATACCCTTTGTGAATCAGAGGTTCTTCCTCATAAGATCTCTGACAATCCTGACGCCGCCCATGTTGAAGAAGGCATTAAAATCAAGCCTGTCAACGTTGGTATGTTCTACTCTCCATATCTCCATTCGATTTGTCTTTCTGAACATGTTTTTAGAGCTCGAAGAAGACGGTGTTCGCATTGCTCTCACCATCGTTGATACTCCTGGTTTCGGCGACAACATTGACAACGAATTCGCGTAGGACTAAGATTTTTTCTACAAAGAACAAAGCTGTATTAACACCATGCTTTTCCAGCTTCCAGGAAATTGTTGGATATCTTGAGCGCCAATATGATGACATTCTTGCCGAAGAGTCCCGCATCAAGCGTAACCCTCGTTTCAGGGATAACAGAGTGCACGCTCTTTTGTATTTTATCCCCCCTACTGGCCACGCGTATGTGATCTTGTTGGAAGCCATGAGTGAATAATGACTATTCTTAGGTTGAGGGAGATGGATATCGAACTTATGCGTCGCCTGTCTCCGCGTGTCAATGTCATTCCCGTCGTCGGAAAAGCCGACTCCTTGACCCCAAGTGAGCTCAGGGGCTTCAAGAAACGTGTATGTTGTTCGAGTCGAGATCTTGTTTGATTTATCCCCCCCCTGATCAATCATAATTCAGATCATGGAAGACATTGAGCATTATGACATTCCTGTCTACAATTTCCCGTACGACGTCGAAGAAGACGACGAGGAGACCATTCAAGATAACAGTGAACTTCGGGTCAGTGTTTTCGAAAGACAATTCAAAGTTAATTTGACGTATCTCAGGCTCTCTTGCCCTTTGCCATCATTGGATCCGAAGAAGAGATTGAAATCGATGGACAACCTGTCCGTGCCAGGATATACCCTTGGGGCATTGCGGAAGTCGACAACCCAAAGCATTCGGATTTCAGTCGACTCAGGAGTGCTCTGCTTAAGTTGGTCCTCGAGTTTTCCAAAACCACGTAATCACTAATGAGTATATTTAGCTCCCACCTGGGCGACCTAAAGTCCCTCACCCACGATGTTCTTTACGAGACGTACCGTACCGAGAAGCTGTCCAGGACTGTCCATCATGCAGACACCACGTGCGTACCGACATCACTGACAGTTGCGATTCAACATTGACACTTTTTCAGCGAATCCTCCATTCTTCCAGAGGAACTCGCTAGCCAGACCGTCCGTCTGAAAGAGGAGCAGCTCCGCCGTGAAGAAGAAAAGGTAATTTGTATTACTAGCTGCACTAGACCTTCGTGCTGATTACCCTCATCAGCTTCGCGAGATCGAACTCAAAGTACAACGTGAGATCAACGAGAAGCGACAGGAACTGTTAGCCAAGGAAGAATCACTCCGGTGTGTTCTGCATTTATGTGAAAAAATCTCCAATTGCTCAAGATATCTTTTCTTAAGAAACCTGGAAAGCCGTCTTGCTGCTCAAGGATCACAGTCAGAGTTCATGAATTAAGCTGGGTGCCATATGGAGGCCGTATACCCCATTCTCTTCATTATTTGCTTATTGTTCGAGTACTTTTTGTCCTTTTCAACTTTACGGACATCTTTTTGAAACTTAATACCGTCGTTTGATTCCATTTATGATGCAGAATTCTGGATGTGGCGTGGGTCATCTATATCCTTGAGAATGTCTGTCGTTCCACTGCTGACTGGTGGTGGAGGAACACCATTGTGCCTGTAAGCACAATTGATGATATACGTCCAGAGGAGTGGTGACTCGCCGCATCAGTGCTGAGTTGATCCTTTGTTTTTTTGATTCAGTCAATTAGTCTGTTCTTTGCATCCAAGACGACCACCCGCAACTTTGCAGAAACGTTATCAGACCTGTCTGCGATCACTTCCTCAAGGTACCTGGTGGTTTTGTGGCCGCAGTTAACGTTGCACTGAGCTCAGGGCTAATGGAGTTCGAAATGGAGGCGAGAACACCAATGCCTCATCAGACGTTGCGAGAATGGCAAGACAGGCCGAACGCTCCTGGTCCTTCCTCGTCGACTCCTCCTTCAGCTTTTGCGCCAGGTTCTTTGAGCTTCTTCCCGCGACGCCGTTCCTCTGCAGCACATCGACCCGCAGGCCCACCTCCGAATTTACCCATTCCCAGCGTTCCTGTTGCACAACCCCCGCAACTTGATCCTTCAGTAGACACCCCCGAAGACATGCCAATCTTTAGGAACGGGCGAGCCGTACGAGCTAACACTCATCCTAGACCCTCGCCTTCAGCCAGTTTAGCAGCTGTCGCATCGTTCCCCCACACCTCATCGACACCTCACACCACGCCTCTCACGGCCGAATCATCGGTAGAAGACCTGTCTGACCCACCACCTCCGTCTTTCCTACCGACATCTTCGTCAAGAATATCCAACACTTCTCAGGAGATATCGAGTAATACTATGCAGGCGTCGCGGGAGTCCCGTCGAGAACCTAAAGTTCCCTCATCACGCCGTGCACTGACGAAAGCATTAGAGCTTGCCAGGGAAGCGGTTCAGCTCGATTCAATGAACGATAACCCTGAAGCCGCAGTGCAAGCATACGGCCAGAGCGTTGCTCTTCTGAGTGAAGTTATGGAACGCGTCCGTAGGGGTGAGGATAGTACAGAGTCAAGTAACCGGAGGCGTCGCAGAAGAAGTCTCGCTGCGCAGGAGGAGGAAATACGGAGACTTCAGAACATCGTATGTTAAGTGTTCTTGGATCGTTTGGTATCAATTGACCATCTTCTAGCATGATACATATGCGGATCGTATGAATATCCTCAGCATCATCTACAGTATACCTACAGCGCCATATCCAACGCAATATTCATCCTCAACTGCGTTTCCACCTCTGACTCAACCTTCATCGACATCCCCTACCTCTTCCACCTCCCCTTCTTCTAATTCATCTCCTCAAATACCGCAAGGCCCCAATGCGCCTACCGACCTTCAGACTAGTAACTATCTTGTCAATGAAGATCTAGACCACGATGGTGATTTTGACAATACGGATGCCCTCGATACCGCCATTTTCAATTTCGATGGCTCAAACTTCTCAGGAGGAACGATCTCGAGTCTTCCTTACAGTTCACACCATCCCTATGCCACTCCGTATCAATTACTGTCAGAATCAATCATCCATCCTTCCCCTACTGCACATCGACCAGCGACATTGGCGCGACGACTGCGTTCGACGTCAAACCTCCCGCCCCTACTACCGCCTCCCGTTAACTCTTTGCCTCCCGCCCCTACTTCCGAAGCCGAAGTTGACTCCTCTTCACAACAAAAGAATTTGGATATTCGTACACGTCAGCGAGAGGATTCCGTTGGTCACATAAGTACAGGTGTCGGATTGGAGGCCTTGCCAGAGGAACATGATGCGCAATTAGATCTACAAATTCCCGAAGAAACGTCTGGAGCAGAACCACATTCTCTTGTTCCCGATACCCCTCGCAACACAAAGCGAAATTCTCACCCTCTTCCTCCTCTACCACCTCCTTCGACATCACCCGAGACTCCTCGCATACCTATCCCTATACAACCCCCACAGTCTCCCCAGTCATCTCACTTGGTCTCCCAGCGTCCACGTGGATCATCTCAAGTTGAATCTGCAGCGCAGCCACAGATTGTGCAGCCCACCAATCAGCGGAGAATAACCAAGTCTTCTGCACCTCCCACTCCCCGTTCATCGTCACCTGCAGATTCGACTATTTCAGCAGCATCTGCTTCGAAATCTACAGCTTCGTCTCTTCCCGGTGGTACGCCTCCGGTGCCCATAGGCCGAGTACGCTCCTCATCGCAACCAAGCCGACGCCCATCGATCATTAGTGGTCGCATTTCCCCCCTTGATCCCCCTCCGTTACCAGGATCAACTAATGGATCTGTCATGCGGAAACCTTCAATTCCACAGAAAGTGCACTCCACTTCCCAACCGGTACCGCTCTCTTTGAAGATAGACCTGCTTGCAAATGTGGGTGGGCTTGGGCCCCCTCAAGCTTTGGCCAACAATATCCCTACCACCCCTACATCCCCACTGCCGCCAACTCCTCCGGATGACCCTTTATTGAAACCATATCACTTGATGAACCTCCTGAGAAACACAATGACTTCACCGACGGGCGGTTATGTAACTCGACGATTGCATGTCCCTCTCGAAGTCTGGTCTCAGGGTGGGGCAAAACTTTCGAATGTTCCTGAGAAGTTCCGAGTCGTAACTATCCTGTGCACTGCTTTAGAAGATCTCCAGGTAAGCAGTGCTGAGCACTTTGGCGCCGGAAATGTTTGCAGTGGCCTTGCTTTGGGGATCGGGAGCATTGGAAGAAAAGAGGCTGATGCGTGGTTATCGAAGTTGGAAGAATTCTCGTCGGTATGTGATGGTGTGGCGACGAATTTTGGAAAGAAATTGGGTGTGGGGGAGGGCTTCGTTCTTAGGAAGACGACCTGGGGCGGCAAGCTCAAGGGTGGAATTGATAAGATCACGAATGGCAAGAAGTGAGACTGATAAAACCCCATCCCCATTCTTATGGCTAACTTTCTATCTATCGCCAGTCTGGACTCCCCAGCTACCTACGTTCGCGGTCTTGAAAAGCTTTTTCAACATGCTCAGCTTCTCGACGAGCACACAAAGGCAGTTTTGACACAGCCCTCTGTGCCTGCATATGCTGCCTTTCCAGCTGACATCCGCACGTCTACCGAACAAAGATTGAAACGCGCTTCGGAATTCTTTTCCAGTGTCGTGCTTACTTTTGTCATTCGGGACCTTTCGCAACTTCTCGACAAGTATGCGAAGAAGTGCGAGAAATGGCTCGCTGAATAACCGATCAATTCTCGATGGCCACCGCGGTGGTATGTGTTATAGTGGAACAGGCAGGCGAAAATATTCGCGTGGCCTCTGGTTAGTGCCGTACGCATAATGGAACATTATTCTTGTATTTTATTCGTCTAGATGCTGCAAACTTTCCTCTCAGATTGCTTCCGCACTTGCATATCTGCATATTTCGATTTTGTAGGTCCATACTTGCTGTGATTCCCGTTGTTCGTTTACCATTTCGCTCTTCATCGTCATTTTGGGCTCGGTCTGTGCATGTAGCTTTCCGATGCTTTTATATAGGAATTGAAATCCATCTTCGTTCTCTCAAATAAAACTGACATCCAAACACAACCGTCTTTCAGATAGTCTTCTTCTTTGTTTCTCTTCCCCTGCTAGTGCCATGAACCCAATCCAACAGCCCGATAGTCCCAAAGTTCACCATAAATTTCTCATGGTGTAAATCATGTCGTTGAGCAGACCTGTCGAAGAAATCGTACCCAGAATGTACGGTCGTAGTTTCTAGCAACTCCAATGCCAAAAAGAGCCAAAACGTCACGATATGACTATGCATGATCATAAAGGGCAGGGAAATAGGCAGGATATTAGCAAAGATGTGCTCCGTGACGGTTGCATATTGAGCTGCAAGGGCAACGGGGGCAGTGAAGCGGTGGTGACGCTTGTGGATCCGAGGATAGAGAGTTGGGTGATGAAAAAGACGATGCGTGTAATAAAACATAATCTCGCGGAGGACAAAACCGGCGGCGACATCCCGTATGATCTCCAGTGGGCTGGGGAGAACGGCATCGAAACGATAGGGAGGTGGGTTCTGTAATAATATGCCGATTTTGAGCACCGCAAGATGCACCGAAGTGGTGACTGCCTGGTTCCGTGACACGATCAAAAAGCAATCCCAAAGGTCTGATGCCGAAGGCTGTTTTTCTTGATTTTGCAGCTTATGATGGGCTGAGAATGCGGGGAATATGTATGGGAGGACAACATATGCGGCGGAAACACCCCAGAAGAAGATGAGCTGGATTACGAGGGTGCCGTAGAAATCGAGTGATGTGGGAGAATAGTGGAGAAGCTGTTCCCATTTCGAGTTTAAGAGGGATATCATTGTTAAAACCCGGGGAGGAGTTCAGCTTTGGGATATTGGATGTCGCTTTTGACATGTGTTTGACATATTTAAACTTGGATCATGGAAATCAGAAGACATACGTCCAACTGTGCCACATGATGCCCTGCATGATGCATGATGGCCAGATGATGGCTTGGCACTACAATCATCAATCTGTGATGGGAACCACAGTTGCATCCTCACTCCGAGTCTCTTCAGTATTTGGCAAGTTAAAATAAATCTTTCTTGACTTGCAAAATGGTTCAAGTCGCTCACAATATAGTACTTGAACAAAACTCCAGCATGATGGACATCCATCGACATCATCAGTCATACAACTTGAATATCGGGATTCTAGAGTGTGTACCTTTTTCCCATTGATTTACAATGACCCGTAATTAATCTCAATACGTTTTGGCACAGGCTTGTATTGATGCATCTATCGCAGTTATCTACAGATGGAACGCCACATGGGATGGGGAAATTGAAAACATGCACAGCAGCATTATGATAGCCCGGCGCAAAATGCGAAATTCTGATGTGCGCCACATGTTCGATGTATTCAAAGAAGAGCGCGATTAGTGATTAGTCAGAGATAGAAGATATCGATATTTTTGATTCCTGTATGAACAGAATTCACAGGTATACATAGTACTATAGTCAGCTATAGAGTCATCTACGTAAATTGAATCAAGCTGCACAGAACCTTGCCTATTAGCTCATATCTTGGGGACTCATCAAAGTACATATAACATAAATCCATCTTCCTACGCGATATCGAAGAAAATGATGCAGCCTTGGACGGGCGGAGTGATGATAGAGCATTATGGACGTCAGGTCTTGATCATGTATGATGACCTCACGCATCCATTCAAAGAAGCCTAAGTATAAGTTAGTACGGACCGATGAAGCGTACAAAATAGGTTGAGCCTTATACTTAGAGATGGATATACATAGACACTGGGTACAAAAATGGATATGTGGCTAGAATTATGAGTGAGATGGATATGGTCGCAAATCATTGATAGCTATGAAAGGCAAGTCTAGACAAGGCGTGTGGGGGATAAACTGCATCAGCTGATATGCGAGGGTGTTGCGCCACATATTACGTAGGCGCCAAGGCGTTTCAATATGGCATTGACAAGTGACGCGTTGATAATGGAATTACCTAAACGGTTCTATTGTGGGTCATGAAATAGTTCTAGAATAAGTGTCTAAATCAACAACAGCATGGATGGAGGCTGCGGATAGTGTGGTATGTTAGCCTATGGAAAGCAGGATATGATACACATGTTGGTGAATGTGAGAGCGTCCGTGTGTCAATATAGCAATGGTGTACGGCCAGCGGGGTCAAAGGAAGGAATCGGCGGCAGTAGAAGTGGCTACGAAGGAGTAATCATCCGTTTGGGGAGCGGGGGCACAGGTGGGGGTGGAGCGGAGTGTTGGAAGTAGGAATAGGATGAGGCGGTGGGCAAGATTGCAGACGCCGAGACACGACGTGAAGAGCGTGGGGTGGCTGGAAGAGGTGTGAGCTATAGAATAGGAGGAGAAATAAAAGACATACAAGTAGAGATGTCGCCGCGTCCGACCAAAACCCATTTGTCAACAAAGTCGGAGTCTGTGCGGGGCAGGGTTGCCGAGAGGGGTGCAGGGAGAATGACCTGGACGTGGCTGTTTGGGGCGTGAGGCAGGCCACGGAGGGTTGTGCGACTGGTATGACGAGACATGTGACCTGCAGACGAGAGAGAGGCGGAGGAGAGGGGACGCTTTGGAGCGGTGCACGCGGGTGAGGGCGGGGGGAAGGACGAGTCGAGAGAGTGGAACGAGTGGTTGTGGTCGTACTTGCGGTGGTGGGCGAGTGGTTGGACGGGCGGAAGAGGGGCCGGACGACGACGCTGAAGGAGCTTGAAGAAGAGGACGACGGCGAGGACAGCGGCGAGGGCAGCGCAGACGACGACGATGACGACGGGCGGGTCGGTCATGGGTGCAGCAGAAGAAAAAACAACTCTCGGCTCCGCCTTCTCTTCCCCGCCCAACACGCTCTCCCGCCCCTCGTCGACCCTGACCTCGACCCCGAGCTCTACGACGCCGTCGCACTCGCCCTCCGTGCCTTTGTCCTCCCCTGGTGGTCAAAAATATCCCGCTACGACAAACAGCTTCTCCCACAGATCACCCACATCATCACTGTCGTCGTCCGCAGTCTCCACCCACGCATCCACGCCGTCAATCTCGCCCAACTACTCCTTGTCCATGCACCTGCCATCCTCACACAGCACTACCGCGACTACCGCAACGCACGCCGCAAACTCCACTCATCCTATGCTGCGGGCGCATCCGCCTCGCTCCCCCAGCTCTTCCACCAGCTACAGCCCCACATGGCCGTCTCTCCAGACGGCCGTCTCGACACAGAGTACTTTCGTCATCTTGTAGACCACATCCTCCACGTCTGTCTCCCTCCAGAGGACTATCAGCCTGATTCAGAGCGTTTCATCGTACGCGAGATCATCCTCAAGATTCTCCTCAACGACGTAATCCCCAAGATAACCCAGCCTTGGTTTCTGCAAAAGACCTTACTTGATTTCCTCCAGCTCGAGCCCCAGGCAAGTCTCGTCATCCTTCCCCGTTCATCCGCTTAAACATCTCTAGCTTCCACGCTCTCCGTCGCCCCCTTCTCCGAGCCCTTTTTCATTCCACAATATCATTGTCCTTGTTCTCTCCGCCATACAAGCCATCTCGGGCGCCTGTCTCGCCCTCATCCATGCCTACAAAAGCACCCTCATCACCATCAAGCGCGTCAACAAGCGTCATCCTCCAAATGCCTCTCCTGACCCTCTACTAACCTTATTCTCCGAGATATTTACCCTTCAACACCGCACAGCTTCCACAACTCTCCTCACCACCACCCGCATCATCACTGACTTTTCATCCCCATTCCTCAACCGGTTCGTTTCCTTGTTTTCTCTTTTCGGAATCCTCACCGTCATCCAACAGTCTACTTCCCCACCTCCTTGAAACTCAACTATCCCCCGCATTCATCCTCTCACTCACCAGAACAGCAAAGCGCACCCTCTTCCCCAACGGCTACCCTGGTCCTCCACCGATCGAGCCCACACCACAAGAGCAAGCCGAGTTCCGCGCACGTCTCGTCGGTTGGCGGCCTCGTGGTGCCCTAGGTGTGTTCTATGATGCTGTACTCACAACCATCGCTGACAACGTGCCCTAGCAACACGCCTCCTTCCTCTACTCCTTGGTCCTGATCCATCAAAGACGCTCGAGGCAGCGCTTGATCCACTCACCAGCACACCTTGCAACGTCCACCTAGTCCTATTCCTTCTTGATCTCGTCATCTTGGGGCTTTTTCCCGAGCTTGCATTGCCTGAGGGTAGTGCGGTGATGGATCGTACTATTAGTGGTAGTTCGGCGGACAGAGACGGAGATAGTGCGACTGCAAGTGAGGCATCTTGAAACACTAGTCTTTACGATTATCATGAAATAACGATCTGTTACGATTGAATGATATCAAAATTACAAAAAAAGTATCACAAAACGTAGATTAAAAGTACAATATTGTGTCAAGATTCCATCAAGTATATTCCAAGAACTTCTGGCTATGAAAAGTTAATGTACAGCTAGCTGCCGACTGGAGAGACCTACGAGGAGAAACAAACGATTTATGAGCCATTGGCGGCGCTCTTCAGGATCCAGAGGAGCATCGGGTGGCGCCTATGTTGATATCAACACCCGTTCAAAACATGTTGAAAAGGGGTACGTACAACCATTTGATGGTTCGGGGAGGCTTCGACAGGCTGAGGGGGTACGGGAAGCGCAGCCGCAGTCGAAGCTTCATCAACGGTCGGCGCCGCCTACAATGGAGTCAGATCCAGAACAAAAAAGTCCTAGAGGATACGTACAGCCGTCCGACGATCAGACGATGTCTGAAGAGACCTGTAAAATTCTTCAAAAGATCTTTCCTGTGTCGGGTCGATCATCTCGTGAGCAAGCCGAAAAAAATACAAAGAACCAACCTGATGAGGGATATAACCACGGTGGACGGGAAGGATGCGCATATACGGGTGGTAGCGTTGGCCTGTTCGTGATTGGTATGGAGGGAGGCAGTACGAGTCCGCCCATGTGTCGAGTGAAGTAGCGGCCTCGTACAGAGGAAGCGAAAAGGCGCTGCTGTGTCCTGCATACGGTGGAGGCTCGTCAAATTCGGTGGAGGGTGGAGTCATGATTGATGGAAGTCGGCGCTATAAAGAAAACGTTTGCAAGGTCCTATTTATTTATCCAGGCTTTGTCTCCATCCCCGTGCTTCTGGAAAAAAACGGGGGGGTCACTTTACTTACATATTTAAATTTTGAACGTCAGCTCCATCTTTCCAATCAACGCCGCTTCTTCTTCTCGCCCAAGAGAAACCTTATCGACGGGGAATTTGAGGGAGATTGTGCGCGCCACCTCTCACGTCCTCTCCATTTCCCGTAGTTCACCTTGAAACTAATAGAAGAGAGAAGCGGCGGGGAAATTAGCCGTGAGATACGATCGCGTGAATTCAAGATCGACGGCGGAAGCAAATTGGCTGAGGAGGTTGAAATGTTTTTTCCGCTATCGAGACGAGACAGGACGCGTCGCCGAACGTTTGCCAATGCGGGAGGAAATATTATGAGTATAGCGGTCGTAAAATATGTCAATGGGCAACTTGAACATAACGGCACCAATTCCCAGGCTCAACATTATCTTCTTGCTTTCGCAACAAACTCCGCCAAAACCGAAGAACTTGTACCGTGACCGCAACGGAATTCACCTGTTCCCTTCGATAGCTAACAGGGCGGTAGCTGAAAATTAAGACGGATCGAGTCGACAGGTCACAGTACTCGGGGACGACGATTCAACGCATGGTTCCTCACTGGCTATTTTTACAACTCTTGACGAGGACTTGGGGTCCATTGACTTCTGGATACAGACAATCAACTGGTCTATAACGGCCTTGGTATATTCGGACCAGCGCTTTCGCGTTTTGACATGGGTAAAGGTGCGGCTTTCGTTGCGTTGCGTCTTTCCGTCGTCAGGGTTGTCTTCCACATCTTATGTCTTCGACTTTCGACCTTGTATACTTGGGACCTGCGGCCAGGAGTATGTCATTCTGTAGTATCCTGCTCTTCGAATCTGTCGTCTTCGTAGTCTGCAGTCACCAACGGCACAGCTCGAGTCCTCTAAGCTCTTGTCATTCAAGATATATAAAACATTCGATTTGAACTCTCATTCTTACCTCGAAACGCATCGAGTGGCTTCTCAAGTCACACCAGGTCGCTATGGTATTCTTTACTGGATCCATCCTTCCCCGGCACCGTTTGCACGCCTCGAGGAGCGAGGCCCTATAATGATCGGGTCGTAACGGTCACGTGACCGTCGCATCAAAATAGCCTAGATGTGAGTCACGCAATTTTTCGTCTTCGTCGTCTACCGCCAATGATCAAGGCTTCCAAACCAGTGTCTGAACAAAGAGAAAGCTCATGAAACAACAAAGGAGTACTTACTGCCTCGAGAAGCTCAACACCTGATCAGCAACATCCAACCAACCGCCCAACTAAATATTCAAGGACAAGACTTCAAGATCATGATGCTACGGCGCAACTTGAATGAATGACTCAACTACCTTCAAGAACCATGTTGAAAAATCAATGTCAAGTCCTGTAGAAGACAAATTTGTAACATCAGCGCACCGTTTTGATCCTCCTGGCGCCACACCTCTCGTTGATTGCCTGAGCCGGTTTTCTACGAAATGAGAATCCCATATGTGAACTGTGCACGATTACTACGTATTGAAAGGCCTTGATGCACCAAATTCTGTCTCCAAGTCTTCGCCTAGTAAAAGTGGGAAGCGCCACAAAGTCTCAGTCTTGCGTGTTATTTGAGCTCTATTGTCACCTTGTGCCAGAATGAAGACTAGGTAAATCGCCCATTTTGACCCTCTGCGACTCGTGGAGGTGCGTTTGCACAAATTGAAGGTGCTCGAGGTTGTCGTATCGCCTCTAGAAGATATTCGTCAAAGAATCGTCCATTTCGAACCCCCTCAAACTGTGGAAGGTACGTTTGCACAAACTAAAGGCGCTCGGGGCTGTCGTATCACCGCTCGAAAACATTCGTCAAAGATGGTGAATTGGTGGTACGTCAATCAAACTGTTTGGCCGTCAGCTCGAATCAACTTCAACATTCAGATAGAATCTGATAGATACCTCTGAAATTTGCTCGTAGAAACGCCGTCTCACTTTTCCCTTATTCCCGGCATCGAGGCCAAAGTACCACCGAGTCCATGTAACCATCCTATGTTCTCTTGAAACGCCGCGTGCGAGGGATAGCAAGAGAATATTCGAACATCGACCCCGATTCAGGTCCGTCATTATGCAACGAAGTCCGTTCGTATTGGGGCTACATCTTTATCTAGTGAGGTGGCATTGGATGGTTAAGAGGTGAGTAGGTATAGCATTCTTTAAAAAATGATCAGGCTGACGATTTGTATGGCAGAGGTGGCAAGGAGTTGCTAACAATCGAAAAAGGGAGAGTGGGAACTTGGTCACGGCAGTGACTAAGGGCCTGAATTTTCCCTGGCCTTATTTTTTAGAATATCAGCACCCACGTCTGGCGCTGTATTATTTCAACCAGTAACTGCTCTGCAGCCTCTTCTAGAAATTGAATTTTGAATATTTGATTTTCACAGGGAACTCCGAGACTATACGTGGACCTTGCCGGGTAATTCTACCATCTACCATGGATTGCCTTTACCTTTCGTCCGAGCTAGTACAACTCCATGTAAGAATTCAAATGAATTTTGATAACTTATTATATTATTGGTTACATTTTTTTTATACTTTTGAGAATAGGAAAAACTGGGGGATAGACCAGTTTTTATGTACCCTCATATTTTGCTGGAAGCTGGGCATGCCAGTGAGAGACAAGGTGATCTCCTTTAAAACTGTTGAATTGCCTTTTCTGGAGATATGTTTAGGATTACTCAACATTTCGATGATATCCCAATTTAAGCAAACCAAGGTTTATTTTAAAGGTACAACATGGTTCTAAGACCAGTTGCAACCAGTTGTGCAACTGCAGGTTGCGGTTGTGATTGACCAAAATTTGGCCATGGGCAAAAGACCAGACCAGACCGGACTTTTAAACACTACTAGTGACAACTTCAATAGTAAGATCATTCCCCCAAGTTGAACCTGTCCTGAATTATGTAAATATGAAGAATCATCGTGAAGCTAGCCCCTGCAGACTGCAGATTGCTCTCTGAACAAAATCTGAGTCGAATTGATTGGAACTTGAAAAGAAAAGTCTGACATAAACCACACTTAAACTGATCCGCCGCTCGTCACGGTTTGATCTCACTCTAACTTGAGTACGACACATCACCGTGACATAATCTCATGGTTTCCTTTGCAACGTCTTTATCCCATAAACGAAGTCCTGTAAACGTCGTCTCGAAGAAATGACGTGCTTATCTGGAGGGCCGATATATTGAGGCGAATGGGTAATTTGCCTCCCAGGGATTTTGAAGAAAATACTAATTACTTCCAGCGGCAGAATCCTAGTACTAACCTCCCCTCAGGCCTAATAGTAACTTCGCACCACCAAGTCTTCTTTCTTGCTGAGTCAGGGAGTTTTTTCCAGGCCAGGATTCCGAGAGTATCTACATATATCTACCCGACCTTCATCCTCACAATGGCGTCGCCAGTGTGCACGTAGTGTTAGCAGTGACAATGTCCGATTGACTTAGATGACTCGAAAGCGATGACCCTACCGGAACTTTTAAGTTGGAAACCTCTCGGAGCTGAGAAGCAGCTTCGTACCTTCAGTATCGCTGATTGTAACATGCAGAGGGGTTTGTCTGACCGAGGCTACACAAACAGGCAGGTATGCAACTTCACTATGGTCGTCAGAAGTCTGAGTACTCATTCAATATGTCGCTTACGGTCTATGAAATTAGATACATCGCCCTTTGAAGTAGCTAGAAGATGTTTCAAATCTGGCTTGGCGCTTCTCCCACCCGTTTTGTTACTACTTACAACGAATGACTTTCGCGTCACGCCAATGTAGGGTCATTCGCCGCTCGGGCTTGTAACATTAGGTAACATTGAGCCGCGCGTCTGCACTCATAAATGAGAGAATCATAACACCTGCCTTTTGCAAAAGAACAGCTTACGAAGACCTTTGACTCTACGCCACTAGGGATCTCGAAGCGTCGATCTCAGCCGGACTGAGACTTAACAAAAAGGTATGGGTTAGCCTCTTCAAAAAAAAATCAGGCACCTTCATGGTCATCACTTTCAGGTAGCTGGAGACAGTAGATAGCTTGCTGTCGAGACATCGCCACATTGTGAGGCGTAGTTGGAGGTGAGTCAGTTCCCCTCCTTAAAAAAATCAGGCACCTTCATGTCATCACTTTCAGGTAGCTGGAGACAGTAGATAGCTTGCTGTCGAGATATTGCCACATTGTGAGGCGTAGTTGGAGGTGAGTCAGTTCCCCGAATCTTTCCGAAGATATTGGACCGTCTATGACATGTTTTAGATAGGAAAAGCGTAGATTTGCCTTGCCATGAACACTATCATTCATGACAGCTAAGAGAGCAAGAGGGGTTGTGGTTGAGTGAATGCGATGATCACGTGATCGCAATCTCCTGAATTAGAAGAATAATGGCCACTAGGTGTTGACCAGAGAGAAACGGCGCTTCTGCAACAAAGGTAGTGGCAAAACCAGCAGTTACTTATTTGAGGCTTAGGAAACCCCAAAAAGTTGCAATTTTTCGAGCAGGTTGTATGACAGGCTTCGCGTGGTTGGCGGGCAAACTGTAAAGGGCGAATTGAAGCCCTCTGGATCGACTCGTCACCGCAATACAAGCTGTCCGTAACCTTGATATTCGAAGAGAAGCCATCGCCAGACCAAAGCACAGACCAACTTGAAAGCCAGACCTAGTACATATCCCAGTTGCATCTCCGCCCTCGTTTGGGCTCTGAGATCCATTTTCATGAAGAAGTTCAGCCACCATAAGTAATCCGCGCAGCAGAGTCTCTGTACTGAAGGGTGCCCACCATTGGCTGGAAGAGAAGGTAACCTTCGAGATAATACTCTCAAAGGAATCGACCGATGTAAATAACCTTTGGTTCTTCTTCAGGTATATCTTTGGCAGCCTGGGAATTACGGACTGCGCGGGAATGCCCCTCTCATCGAACCAAAGAGGCGAAATGTTATCCCGATTTTCAGTTTGCTGCCAAACCAAGGCGATGAACAGCGGAGCTTATTGTGAGTTCCGCCTATGCCGTAACAGAGTCTCGCTCACGGTAACGTGGAGGCAGGGTGACGATGCGGAGACTTAAAAAAACTGCGTCATTCCGGTACTTCCTAGCACGATACGATTTTCATGGAACACAGTAAACGGTGTGACGCGAATTAGGTATGCAAAAAATCAATTATTCAGTCCCTCAACTGACTGAATTACAACAGAGGTCTCGATGGTTTGGACCTGGAGGTATGTTGACGACGCGGAACCTTTCTGCGATAACCTGAATTATCCCGGGACTTTATACCATGATACATTTTTTCAAGGAAGACGACGGGAACGCGGTGTGACGCGAATTAGGTATGCAAAAATAAGCTATATAGTATTCAATCTCAATCAGACTGGATTTCAAAACTATGGTAATAGAGATTTAAAAGGAGACGCAGGTCCGACCCTGATATTCTTGTTCTTCATCGCCGTCCTTCCCACTGGAGCCCATTGTTAACAAATGGATTTTCCTCGCCACTCGAGCCCGCCTCCACCCCCGTATCCTCGCCCCCCAGATTCAAACTGTCTTCCTTGTTACCAAGGTCGACCAATGCGAAGATTTCACCCTTACCTTCGCCCATACTCTACTCAGACTCCTGGCTCGCGATCACACGCCGTTGGTTCCTCTTTTTTTTCTTCGTTCTTCCGAGATTTATCTGATCCCTTGAAGCACACCTTTACAGACGAGGAGCTCATCTTGTTGGCGTTCTCAGTCCCTTCTGTCGCCACTGTAAGTTCTCTATGATTTATTTCAGCACTTTTTCAATCCTCTTCCTCTGATCTACATCACATCTTCATTTTTAGGCGCCCATAGGCATCGCCCCTGCCTCTGCCCCTGCCGCCCCCACCGCCCCCACCTCTTCATCAAGTACTACGAATCCTAGTGCCACGGTAAACCCTGTCACTATCCCTATCTATAACCCAGGAGATGAACACTATCGCAGGGTCATTCGACTTCGGTATCTCATGGTGAGTCTTCTCTTGCGTGTCCGCCTTTCGTTCCCCGGTTTTTAACGGCCTGCATAGCCTGAGTTCATCTTGGCGATCAGGCGTTCCTTGACAAGGTCTCGCCAGATGCACCGTGCACAAACGAACGTCGTTGCTGTTACCGAAGGCAATGTCCTGATGCCATCCTCAGATTTTGCCGCCGAATGAAGACAATCTCTTGTCAATCAAGTCGACGATGATACTCCATTTCTGTAAAGTACTGTACTACTTTCCTGCCTCCTCGGTTGCATTTCACCGATGTGGTCCTATTTCTCTGCTTGTATCAATACTTGAAACTTCTTTTCTTGATATCACGATCACTATTGTTCCTTGTATCATCCACAAAAAGATATATACTGATGAATAGACATCGAAATTTACAAATATGAACATTTTGTGTTGACAAAACCCAATCTACTTATGAAGCGCAAACGTGTTCCTATATATATTAGAGAGTTACATCTATCATACTGGTCGAGGCGTACTTTTTATAATCATGCAGACGGAGAAAAGCGAATAGTACATTGATACATGTAATTGATTGATCGTGGGGTATCGTGAATGTGCTGAGTTGAAAGCCAATGAACGCGACAGGAAAACAGACGGACAGAAACACGAAAGCAAGAGCCGAAACGCGAAAGAGAATCCGAAAAGGAAACAAGAGTGTGCTTAGCCTGACATGCGTTCATTCTTCTTCTTTCAACCTCCCACCACTACCCGATGCGTTACTATTTGCCTCTGCGGCATCGACTGCTTCAAGCAGATCCTGTTCGGCATCACCAGCTCCATCCACCTCCATATTAGCTCTCCCAGTCGCGGCCTCCTCACCGAGCGCCACAAGCCCCTCAAACGTGGCTTCCACCTCATCTTCATCTGCATCTCCGTCTGCGTCCACATCCATGACGGATCCTGGTGACCGAGACGAATGCTTGCCCGCGGTGGTGGAAATGCTACTGGGCTTGAGCGGTGAAGTCCTCTTGGACTCGGTACCACTGGGCGTTGTGCGTGCGCCATTGCGCGAGTTGGAACGGCTGGCTGCGCGAGGAACGTCATCGTCTACGTCGCGTATTGCAGCAATAGATGGACCAGGGCTGCGCGGGGGACGTGTGGTACCATTGGAGTTGGCTGCGGGTGGAGGACGAGGAGAGGGCTGGTGGACGTCGTTGCGGGTGGAAGAGACGTTGAAGTGGGATTGTGGGATTGCAGGGAGGGTGGTGGACCGGTGAAGATGAGAGGTGAGCTGAGACTGGGATTGCTGGTTGAGCAGTTGTTGTTGATTTTCAAGCGTGCCACGCCGTTCGACGCGTTTCATTTTTTTGCGGCACCTGTATATCGCTGAGTGCCAAACAGACATCAACAACTAGCCGATCTTACCGATCACACACAGTCCCCGGTCCCATCGGACCTGGGCCCCACTTTTCCACACATTTCCCGTCTTTGTATCGTCCCGCCATCCCACACTGCCGGCAGATCCGCTGTCCTTGCTCATTCGTCGCTGGATATATAGAAACAGGGGGCGCCACCGCCGTCGCCGGGGTCTCGCCTTGAGATCCACCTTGCAATCCTGATATTGATGTCGTTGAGGTGTTGTTTCCTGACAGCAAGTGTCAGATGGCACACGTATACTAGACTCGAACGAACAAACCTGGTTGTGGGAACTTGGTCTTCTTGACCGGCGCACCTGTCACAACGGGAGCAAAGATGTGCGTTTGGAATTCGCGTGCCTGACCAGGTTGTGTCAGAGGTTCACCAGCAGCGGCAGCCCCTGTCATGATGACCGTGCCGGCCTGTTTCGGCGAGGAGCGGTAATCGTGTACCACGTTTTGATAGTCGGATGGATAACCGCGGCGCATGTGTTGTTCGTGTTCATAATGTGGAATTGGCGCAGTGCCAAAGTGTGGTGGTGAAAGATGAGATGCTCGGTGGTCATCGTGGCGATGTTTTCGACGAGAGTGGGTAACTCCAGGATGTTGAGCGGTGTCGGCACTGTTGCCATTTGGCTGACCCTCGGAAGCTTGCAAAATCATGTCTCCAACACTTGTAGAAGACGACGAGGAGCGCGACGAGGAGCGAGAGTGCGAGCGTGGACGTTGATGTGTCGGGGGGAGGAGTTGCGAGGACTTGTGTTGGTCGGGAGGCGGGAGGATCATTCTCGGTTGGGCATGACGATCGACGTAGGCAGAGTTCTGAAACAAGATCAGCGAACGAAAGACGACAGGAAGGGGAGCGACTGACGATATCATAGTCTCCTCGAGACTTTTTGCTAGGTGGATGGCCGTAGGCATCGATGCTCGGCGTCCTCGGGCGGCGGGAACCCGGATGTGGCGGTAAGGGCAGAGAAGGAAATTGCGCAAACGTTCTGCCTCTGTGGCGGCTGCTTCCTAGTGTCGGGACCTGCCCTGGGGCCACAAAGGGACCGCCGTTCTCAAAGACGCGGGAAAAGCCCGCGCGAGCATCGGCAGCAACAGTCTCGAGCTGAGCGAGATAAGTGTTGAGTTGGGACCAACTCGACTCGATGGCGTTGCGTTTGACGTCGGCCTCTTCGCGAGCCTGCTCTGCGGCGAGTGCGCGCTGCTCCCACTTTCTGAGAATGTCTATGGCGGTGTCCTGCGAGAGGGTGGAAGACTTGTTGTTTGCGTCGTGGTCTGGAAGCTTGCGAAGGGTCTGGATGGAGGCGATGAGACGCTCAGCGTTGTCAGCGCGCTTTTTTGTGGCAACGAGCTCGCGGCGAAGGGCGTCGGCGTCGGCATAGGCATCGGCGAGGAGCTTTGCGAGGCCAGCAGGCGTTGTGGAGGGAGGGGAGTCTGGGGGAGAGGAACGGGAAATGTCTGGAGAGACAGACATTGTTGGGGGAGGACGGCCATCCGGGACTGCTGGTTCATATCCAAATCACACTGTCCCTTTCGCCCGCTTTTTCGCCAAATCGGGCATCCTCGGAGTCGGCACCGCCGTCCCGGGCATCACGCGCTCCCACAAACCCACACGAGGCGCACGCCCCCCGGCCACCCCCATCAGTCACATGTCCCTCGTTCGCACCGCCCCTGGGGTCCCACTTCCATATTGGGCTGGGGAAGGCGCTCGATCTGTCACCCACACCCGCCGCGTGTTTTCCCCGTGTTCTCTCTGGAACATCCTTCTTTCGGCCGCGGCCCGCGTACAACTCTCCCAAGCTCAACCTCTGCCTCACCCGCGTCGAACTCTGATGCGCATGTCTGCTGCCAGCTTCCTGCTGTACAATCCTGTGTCGTCCATCAATCCTCCTCATGGTCGTGGCGCCTCTTCAAAACCACCCGATCATCGGACTTTCTTCCCCGCCGCAGTGCGTCGGTACTTGCTGGTATAACTCTGTTCATTCATCTCCGACCCGCGACACTTTACCAGCCCTGTACCTGCACGTACTTTCGTCATGCAACCGATGTCATCGTTTCATTCTGTCAGTACCATCCTCGAGGGAGACTCAGCATCCTATTTTCGTAGTCATAGCATCAAATAAAACAGAAATTTACCACCTCGGTGGAAAACCCCGTATCAGGAATATGTTGAACTGTTTTCGTTTTCACTGCCTTTCTGTCCTCTCCAAACTAGTCAGAAATAACTCGTCCCCGTCGTGGAATCGTGACCAGCCGAACTGTCAAATCACCACATTCGACTTCTCCACCCAAAACACCAATCCCTTCAGGTTCGTTTTCTGATATCTTGCCTTCCCATTACGCCTTTTAGCAACCTCTTCGCTCAACTTACCATGCTTCTCCCGAAATCCTTCGGCTGTTCCCGCTGCTTACGCTCTCGCACAGAGACCACATGGTCACGGAGTCTAATTCGGCCGATCTTCTGGCGCGTCCAATGCACAGCAAGACCTTGGACATCCCGGCCGCCCAGATGCTTCTCTATAAGCAGCTAACTGCGACTACATTTCCCCTCATCTGTGGCGTGGCTACCCCGAGCGTTTTCAAGTCTTCTTCTCTCCATCCTCGTCGCAGAATACTTTGGGCCGACCCACCCCCACTTGAAGTAAGTAGTTTCATTAACCGGATGGCGGCGGACACTGATCATCATTCGCAATTGCCTCCAGACAGCGTTGACCCCTGTGTTTACCTTTTACAGGACGTCACGGTCTTCTCTTCATCAATGATCATATTCGACGTCATTTCACGGCCGATGCCTCACACCGACGTGGATGACCTCTTCCTCCGTTCACGTTACCTTGTTAATTCGTTGAAAGCTCGGCGATTACTCCTGTTGTGACCCCTCTGAGTTGAAATCATCCCGAAGACTCTACATCGTCACTTGGCTCCGCTTCACCCTAGTGCGAGAGAATCCGGCACTCTGTTCTTCACATGACCAAGTACTCTACACACCAAGTACATAAGCAGCTGTGATCAGCACCCGCAATCTCCTATGACATCGCTGAATACCAACTCCAATGTGGCTTACGGCGTGCCAAC